>SZWC01006346.1:104377-130131 GCA_023375785.1 Penium margaritaceum | reverse complement strand
GAGGGTTTTCGGCGGAGGCTGTGCGTACAGCGAGCTACACCATCAACCTCACCCCAACAGCGGTGTTGAAGGGTAAGGGCGGCTGGAAGACGCCGCAGGAGGTTTGGAGCGGGCGCAAGCCAAACGTGGCGCACCTGAAGGTGTTCGGGTGCAAGGCGCACGTGATGGTGCAGGCGGCGCAACGACGGGACAGCAAGCTGGAACCGCAGGCAAAGCCGTGCTTGTTCCTCAGTTACGAGAGCGCGCAAAAGGCGTATCAGCTCTGGGACCCGCGCACGCAAGAGATCATCTGCAGTCGTGACGTCGAGTTTGATGAGCAACAAAGCTTCAGTAGCAGCAGCAACGACATGAGCGTCGGGAACACTCCAAAACAGGGGGAGTGGTTCCAGCTCGTTGACTATGAGGAGGAGCTAGCGGACGCAGAGGTCAATGATGTGGCGTCGGAGCTGGATGGTACACCAGGTGTAGCAACCAACGTGGGGGACTCTAACGACGATGCAACTGGGCTGGAGATCCGGTGGAACGGTCCGTCGAAGGAGGCACCGCGGGTGCTGGAGCGCGCACTCCCGGCAGAGTCCGCGTCAGGCGTCGGAGAAAAATACTCCGATGCGCCGCCCGTCCGGTTTATGGTTCACCGGAGCGGGAGGGATCCTCGGGGAGCCGTCCGGTCGATGATTCACCGGAGCGGGCTGAGTCGGAAGGATTGCAGCAGAGCAACGAGACGCCGCCAAGACTACCGCGCCGCAGCGGGAGGCAATGGAGAGCAGGGAAGCGTTTCAACGCAGGCACCGGTCGATGGATCTGCATGACGTGGTGCATGCTGGCTGCATCAACAGAAATAAAAACCGTGCAAGAGGCACTTGTGCAGATCGAGGGGGAGCAGTGGGTCGCCGCCATCAAGTCGGAGTTGGCGTCCATTGCTGAAAACGACACCTGGCAGCTGGTTGACAGGCCAAAAGACGCCAAGGTCATCGGCTCCAAGTGGGTCTTCAAGACCAAGTTCACGAAGGAAGGAGTGGTTGACAAGTACAAGGCGCGTCTCGTGGCGAAGGGGTACACACAGCGTAAGGGCGAGTACTACGATGAGACGTTCGCCCCCGTCGCCAAGTTCACAAGCATCCGAGCGATTCTTGCGGTGGCGGCCGCGAAGGACATGGAGCTGCACCAAATGGACGTAAAGACGGCCTTCCTCATTGGCATCATCGACAAAGAAATCTACATCGAGGTGCCTGAGGGGGTGGAGGCGCCGGAGGGCAAGGAACGCAAGCTGCGGAAGTCCTTGTACGGGCTAAAACAATCGCCCCGATGCTGGTACCAACTAATGGACAGCTTCATGGCACAACTCGGCTTCAAGCGCTGTGAGGCGGATCATAGCGTGTACGTGCGGCGCAGCAAGAAGCTCCATCAGATTGTCGCACTCTACGTGGACGATCTGATCTTGTGCTCCTCAGACCTGCCGAGCCTACAGCAGCTGAAAGAGGAGCTGAGCAGTAGGTTCCAGATGTCGGACATGGGGGAGCTCGAGTTCTACCTCGGGGTGAGCATTAGGCAGAAATGGAGGGCACGCACGCTTGAGTTGGGACACGCCAAATACGTGGCCGAGGTCCTGAAGCGGTACGGCATGGAGGACTGCAAACCAGTTGGCAGTCTTGTCTCCACAACCTGTGAACTGAGTGCGGCAATGGCGCCGCAAACAAAAGAAGAGCGGGAGGATATGGCCGGGATGCCTTACCAATCGGCGGTGGGCAACCTCAGGTACACCATGGTGGTTACTCGACCGGACCAGGCCTACGCGGTGGGCCAATTGAGCAGGTACGTGGCCGATCCAGGGCCACTACACTGGCAAGCGGTCAAGCGCATCCTCCGCTACCTGCAGGCGACGCGGTACGCGCGCCTGAGGTTCGACGGCAAGGGGCGGGCGGACCCCTTGCATCAGGTCTGCTACACAGACGCAGAGTACGCTGGTGATGTGGACAAGAGGAAGTCGACATCCGGATATATGTTCTTCCTCGCTGGTGTAGTGGTCTTGTGGTGGAGCAGGAAGCAGGATTGTGTCGCCACCTCCACAGTGGAAGCTGAGTACATGGCACTGACCGAGGCAGTCAAAGAGGCAGTGTGGCTCCGCAGGTTGCTGGGGGAGCTGGGTGTGCCGTAGCTGTAGCCTACGGTGGTGCAAGAGGACAACACCGGCTCCATCTCGCTGACCAACAACCCAACGCAGCACAGGAGGACGAAGCACATCGACGTGCGTTATCACTACGCACGGGACATGGTCGAGAAGGGGCAGGTGGTGCTGCAGCACTGCAGCACGCATAACATGCTTGCGGATTGCTTGACCAAGGCGCAACCCGCGGACCGGCACGCGATGAGCGTGGCCGGATTTGGGATGACCAACTTTGATGGGCTGGAGGGCGCAGCGGAAGATGATTGAGAGAAATCAGGAGCAGCGGGCATTGCAGGTGCAAGGGGGGGAATGTTGAAGAATTGCCCCTCCGCATGCCCAAGTGCGGCGCTGGGAGGCGCCGACGAGCTGCCAGAAAGTGGAAACGCCGCTCCGGCGAATCTGGCAACTGGAAGATTACTCGGATCCTGAAATGGAGGATTTCTCCACAAAGTTGACAAGTTGCTGTTTGGTGGAAGTTGTTTTGCCGGAATCGGACATGTATCGAGGGAGATATGGCCTTCCAAAGTTAGGGTGTGTGCAGCGGCTCTGGGAGCCGGCTGCGACTCGAAATCCAGTCGATAATCGACCGGATCAAGTAACAAAGTTACCATCTGGAGAAATTGCTCCGATAGGCCTGCCGAGGCGTCCGGTGGATGATCCACCTTATCCGGCGGATTATCCACCGGATCCAGTGGTGCAGGTTGTTACTGAGGGACTTAGCCAAAAATCTGGCTCGGCGTCCGAAACTCAGTAGTACGTTTTGTTACTCAGGGACTTGGTTGGGGGGAAGGCATCTCAGAGCAGTGAGGAGGAACAATCAGAATGATGGAAATGGACCGGCAAAAGTCTGAGAGAGAAAAATGGTAAAGGCATACCGGTTTCGGCCAAAAAGGCCTTCATCAGTGCCATAGAAATTCTAGCCAGACAAGACCGCTAAAATAGCAGCTAGTGGTCCAAAGCGACGTGATATTCAGTGCCGACAAATTGTCGGCGACAGGTTTTTGGGTTTTACGCACGTATCACTCGGTGGTTACATTTGTAACTTAGGGGACATAAGGTACGTGCCTAATTTCCTAGGCAGCCTCCACGCCAAAATAGCACGTCTTGAGACCACAGTTGGGTTGTATCCTTGGAGGCGTTTTGCAAAACGTTGAAGATAGCGCCCAAGTCGTAGGTTCTCCATTGTTGGGTTGAGGAGAGCTTTTAGAACAAGACGCCTATCTTGTTTTGCTGATGCCTTTGGAAAATCTTGGACTTTGCGATGTAGCTCGTTGATTTGAGCCTTGCGTTGACCGTGTCGAACGTGCAAAAAATTGTTGACGAGAAATCTCTGAGGGTAGCCTCGAGCCCGTAGTCGGGCCCAAAACGTTTTCTTCATATGGATGATGTTGGTTGGTGACGATGTACGTAGAAGGTGTCGGCGGAGCTCAGAGATGATGAAGGCTCTCAAGCAGCTTCTAGGATGGTAGCTGCGAAAGGGAAGGTAAAGGTACCTATTCATGGGTTTTTGGTAGGTCATGATATCCAAAACCCCAGAGGCTGTGAACCTGTCTCCTTTAAAGAGAGTGATGTCAAGGAAGTTGATGGTGGAATCGGAGATGTCCCACTTCAGCTTGATTTTCTGGTCGATGGAGTTGAATGTGGAAAGGAAGAGGAGGAGGGATTTTTTATCACCTGTCCAGAGTATGAGGCCATCGTCGATGTATCGCCGATGGAGAGCAGGTGTGATTTGGCACATCCGTAGCACTTCCGAGTCAAGGTAGCTCATAAATAGTATGGCAAAGGCAGGTGCTGTTGGTATTCCCATAGCTGTCCCTTTAACTTGTTTGTAGATGTTACCTTGAAATTCCACATAGGAATTATGCATCACCCATGAGAGCAGCTGGATGACCAGAGGTGTTTTGGGATGTCGTGCCTGATGTAGAAGGGTCTGGATGAAGATGAGTGCCCGAGTGATGGGTATGCTTGGATAGAGCGCCACCACATCATATGTTGCAAGAGTCAGCGTTGGTGGCAAGGTTAGTTTTTCGATCTCAAGGAGGAGCGATGTGCTGTCCTTGAGGAACGTTGCCTGTTTTTGCACCAGTGGTTGTAGCTCACTATCCAGCCATTTGGACACGTTGGTGGTGATCCAACTATAACAAGCCGCAATCAGCCTGCCAACAGGCGGATTCTTATGCACTTTGATCAAACAATAGAAAGTGGCAGGCTGCCACCCACCATCTGCTTCTTGGCAAAAGAAGTCCCAGAGTGAATATGGGACTAAGCCTGAGTTGGCGTTGTCCTCCTTAATCTGAAGTAGCTCAGATTTGATAGAATCTGTGTCACAAGCTTGTCGAATGTAGGTGCTAGAATCATGCAAGTGGGCGAGGCACTCTTTGATGTAGTGCTCTCTGTCCAAAACGACTAGTCCCAAATACTTATCGGCAGCTTTGATGACAATGCTTCTGTCCTCCCTCAGCCTTTTGAGTGCCGCCCAAAACGTTTTGGGAAGTGCTCATCTAGCTTTGGGTTTGGCTAGTTGGAAACATTCAGCCACTTCAGACAACATCATCTGGCAGCATTTTTCAACCTCTGCTGGTGCTTTAGATGGCATCCAAGCAGGATTGGGAATTCTAAACCTAGGGATAGATTTATCAGGACTGTCCCTGAACTGCCACATGAGCCTGAAATTTCTAAATAGATCCTTCAGGCAAGGTTCTAAGGCTGAGAAGGAGCAGGGTCTAGGCCTTAAAACAAAATTGAGGCCAAGACCTAACAGAGAGGATTCATCAGGGGAGAGGCACCTACTGCTTAGGTTGTGCACTCCCTTGTTTAACACCCTGTTTTCCAACTCAGAAGGAGTTTTCCCGGCAAAAAGAAGAAGAGCAAGATCATGGATGGGCAGGTCTGTAAGTAGGTGCCGCTTCCGCGGCCTTACTCGTTTTTTATCTTCTTCTTGAAGCCCTTGCCCTTCGCCTTGTACTTCTGCTTGGTGTTGTTGCCGTTGGTCTTCATGTAGCTCTTGTTGACGTTAGTCTGGTTGTGGTTCTTGCCGCCAGCTTGGTTGTGGCTGATCGGCTTGGTGGGCTTTGTTGATGGTGCTGATTCTGACTGCAGGTCCGCGGACAGGTTCTGAACCTCGTCACACCCCATCACCAAACGTGACCCAAAAGTGGCTAGGGTGCGTGGAAACAGTGCAGGGGACCTCCATACCATGTGCAATGGGATATGCGCCTTGGGAAAGGTGCTTCGCACGTAAAGGAAAGGCGCCACGGTGTGTGCGCACCATGGAGGTGTTAGGCGTTTCTGTGGTGGGTGAAACCTGCGCTTCGGCAAGCATAACTTGGGCTACGCTTGGCCAAATCGCACGCGGTTTGGTGCGTTGGAAAGCTCATGACTAGCCATATAAATGTTGTGATCATGTCCATGTTCAAAAACTAACGCAAAACAACGTTATTCCCTTTGCAAACTGACTGTCTCTAAATTCCTACTCACATAGCGTGAGGCGACCAGAAAGCTCACGCTCAGTCTCAGATTCGCCCAAAACAGTAGACGTGAACCAGTAGAGTCTATGAGACCAACTTCGGGACCGCATCCATGCGGATTCCATCCTGACATGCTGCACCGCCGTGCTCGAACGATGCATCCGTGACCTCAACGACCGCCAGCTCCTCATAGTCAAGGAGCTAGAACCACTCCCCTTGTTTTGGAGTGCTCCCAAAGCTCGTGTCGTTGCTAGCGCTGCTGAGCAGCGCTGGCAACAACACGAGTAGTTGAGCAGCAGGTTCCAGATGTCAGAAATGGGGGAGCTGGAGTTCTATCCTCAGTAGACGGTGACCATGGAGGTACCAGGACAAAATTCCAACCATCTTCCTCAGTCCAACAGCGGAAAGTAGCAGCCGCCACTGAGCCCGTCCCACTATGTGTTCCTTAGACAGCGAGACCATATTCTACAATGCCTCATAGTGGGATGCTTCCCCCGAAGCTACAGCAGGCAGGCCCTCCTCTTGGGACCATTGCACAACCCCATCGGCAGCCAGAAAATTTGGCCAACCTGATACCTCAGGGCCCTTCTAATCCGAGTGGACTCACCTCCGCCGTCCCGCACCCAATGGGTCAGAGCTGGACCTCCTGTTATCAGATCTTCCAGGAAGCCCCATACCAGACCCAAGTCTCCAGTTCCTTGGGTGGGAAAAATTCCGCCTTCTCGCAGCATCCGATTCAGATGAATCTGACACACCCCTCATCCAGACAAGGAATTCCAGGAGAAGGAATGCAGGTGAATTCAGGTGTGCCCCCACAGGGACACTTACAAAGGCATCCAAGTGGGAGTCCATTGATGAATCTACAGAAATCTCATGGAAAATTTCATGCAGTGGTGCAAATGTTTCAACAGAGACAGACTCCTCGATCAGCTTGGTTTACCCAATCTGATCAATATTGGAGTGAAGAAATGCAGCAGAGTTTTGTGCCGTCCATGCAAAGCATGTCCTATCACACAGCACAAACCGTTGCAGGGATACCACAAGCTGGGTAGCAATTCTATCAAATGCAGCCGGGGAGCCTTGTCCAGGTGAACAGTCACAGTCAGGCGGCCGCTACAGCAGCTGCTGGATATGTGCCTCAGCCAGCCATCTTGGCCGCCAATGCCCGGAGAGGCCCTCGCGTCCCAGCTTAGACTCAGATCGTAGCAGGTGTAACTAACTGCAGCATGTTGCCTCTTCCCAAATTCATCTGAACTGACTCTGAACATCTTCTGTGGCTGGATACCTTCACAACACTACCAGGAGGGGACCCTTGGCAATGGCTCCACCAGATCGCTCTTCAGGCTGCCATTGCACGTATCTTTATTGATCTCCTACAGGCAGCCACAGAGTTCCACCTGCAAGGAGCCGTCACTGATTGGTACGACGTGCGGAAACCATTTGACACCTACAAAGACTTTGCGAATGCCATCATTGCATGGTTCAAGCCCCTCACCGAAGAGGAAGCCCTGCAAAGATAGAGAAAGATTTTATGACATCGGCTGACAATATCCAGCATTATGTGGACAATATCCTGCTTTAGTTCACCAAAAGCACAGAGGGAGAGGGTCTCCCACTCTGGGTGCTCCTGAAAAATCTGATCCGCGCACTGCCTGAAAACATAAGTATGCATATGAACCCAGAAAAAGACCACATTCTTGAAGAAGCCACGGTGGATGCAATGGACAGATATGAGCAGCTCCACACCACTAAGCAACATCAGATAGCAGTAGCAATAGCAACAACGGTGGATGCTGGGGCATGTGCCGACCAGCAATGTGCTAAGGCATACTGTGAATGTGGCAGCCTTGAGCATCTACTAGCACATTGTCCACGTGCAGATCGATGGTGCAGAGTTCCAGCTTCACCAGTGCAGTATCAGAGGAACACTGGTGACAATGCAGTGCAGAGAAAAACTGCGAGTGGAATTGCAATCGTCCACCCCTCCAACAACCCCACTCAGAACCCTCCCAGCATGTGGCCACGGTTGCAGCAGCCCCTGCCTCCCAAGGACCCCTCTTGCCCACTCCTATGCCGAGCCACGCGGCACAAGGGGCGGATGCAGCAGGATTGCGAAATGTGCATTTTGGCATGGTTATGGAAGACGATGAAGCTACTGAGCAGGTACCAACAGCGCACAGACAATAACAAATCAATGCGGTGTACACGGCCGGGCTTGTGGGCTGGACCTTGTGGGAAGCCATGGATAGCCAACGCAGCCTCTGACAACATGCAGAAGCACAGGAAAACATCTTCCAGGAGGCAATTGACTTGCGCTTAGTGCGTCCCTGCGGTCTATGCAAAGCTGCAACAACACAGAAAGAGAGGGAGACCCAAAAGCAGCCGACAGGGGATGTAAAGCCCAAGGACCACACAACAACAGAACCATCTACACCTCACGCTACTCTGCTTCCTCCCTCTCCCGATGTCCCCAGAAACCCTGTGGAGGTCCTTCTGCAATGAGTATTGGCCAATTTCTCCCCCCCCTTGAATACTTACAGCTTCACCCTGAGATGAAAGCAGAATTGGATCGATGCTTCCGCAAAATGGATCATCGCCTTTCCTCAGTGTGTATTCTACTCTGTTATGAACAGGTAGCAACTGCGGGAAAGAGGAGGAAGATAACTGAAGAGGAGGAAGACAATTGTATCTCCCTTGATGAAATTGATGAGGGATGGGCCCCCAAGCCTCTAGAACCGCCATGACGGGATGCTGCCTATTATGAAGTTGTACGTTGCAATGTATGGATCTCAGGCCACAAGTCTTTGGCCATCAATGATTTTGGGATCAATGCACACAACAATTGCACTATGAATCCTCGCTGTAGTGGGGTGGGCAGACCGGGTGTTACACACTCGCAACATATTCAGCAATGCTTCTGGATGCTTTGATACAGGGTTAGGCGAAGTGCAGAACCTTCCCAACAAGATCTGAGCCCTCCATGAGCCACACACAATCCGTTTGCAGAACCAAGTCCTTCCACCCCTTTAAAACACATGCTCCACAAGTGGTTGACACCTGAACAGTGTCAACAGGTGAGATACCTGCTGAACCAGCACTCAGAGGTATTCTTGCAAGCAACGTTGGACATCGGAGCAGTTGACGCATCTCACATCATCAGCTCCGACGATACTCCGCCTATGAAGCAAAAGTTCTGTTGGATACTCCATGACCAGCAGATAATCATCTTGGATGGACTCAAGGAACTGAACAAGCAAAGAGTCATTATCCACATCAGTAGTCCATGAAGGGCCAATCTGATCATCATGGGGAAGCCTGATGGCACCTAGCGGTTCTGAATTGAATTCCATGATCTCAACCATATCACATAGGCAGATTCCTGTCCAATGCCACTGATTATCAACATTGAGGAGAAGCACAAAGGTCACAGCTGGTTCATGAAGGAGGATGTGAAGTTTGCGACCCATACCGTCACCATGCACAAGGATTCTATACCCAAAACAATGTTTGTCACCCCTCAAGGACTACATGCGTCCACACGCATGCTCTTTGGGCTCTGCAATGCAAGTGCCACCTTATGATGTGTTATGGATGCCACCCTCCGCCACCTTCTGAATGTGAGCTGCTACATCCAAGATGTCCTGGTTGCTGCCCATTCCTTTGAGGACCTTCTCTCCACTCCGGACAAAGTCTTTGCAGCATTGAGACTCACCAACCTGAAGCTGAAGACAGCCAACATTGATGCATAACAGATGGAGTTTCAAGGTTTTTTCATGAGCACCAAAGGGATCGCAACCGATCTTGAAATGATTGCAGCACTTAAACAATGGAAGGAGCCCACTTCTGCAGGATAGGTCAGAATCTTCCTCGGCTTTGTCTCGTTCTACCACCTCTTTGTTTAAGACCATGCCAAAATTGTTCGCCCATTACAACAGCTCACTCACAGGGACGCAAGATTCCTCTAGACAGCCACATTTCAGCAGGAATGGGGAGAGATCAAACTACGTCTCAAAACCAAACCGATGCTAGATTTCTCTGACTTAACATTCCTTTCATCATCACCATGGATTGGTCTTGCAAAGGATTCAGTTCCATCTTATCCCAGGAAGTGGAGCAGAAGATTCAACGTGTCACGGCCTATGCCAGCCAAGCTCTCAGTGACAAGGAAAGTAAATGTCCCTCAGTCAAGGGTAAGTGTCTTGCTGTCCTCCGGATGCACAGCCACTTCCATAACTACATAAAGAACATCAAGCCCTTTACCATCTACACAGACCACCAAGCTATGCATTGGCTGCTTACTATGCAGAACCATGAAAGCATCCTTGCAAAATGGACTCTTTTGCTCCAAGGCTGTCTATGCATCAGATATCATATTGCATTGAAAAACCACCATGCTGATGCTCTGAGCCAACTTCTGTATGAATGTTGGGCAGAACCAACTCTTTTCCGTGACTCCCAGCTGTCAGCACCAACAAAGGTTTCACCAGTTTGGGTAGAGTTCAATGGAAGGCAGCTGTGAGACTTCGCTCAGAGTGAAGAGCAGCTGGTATCCCAGCTCCTCCACATGGCCCTTGATGAGCATGACCCTGATCCGCCTTCTCCACAAGCGTAGGTGTCCTTTTCCAATACCGATAGCTGGCTCCCCTCCAGATTTTCTGCGGACACCGGCAATCCCACTGCAAAATTGGAACCGGCGGATCCATCCGGAACCTCTTGCATGCACACACGCCCTTGTCATGGGTTCAAATCACTGAAAGCAGAGGATGTGTGGGAGTTGTTGTAGTCCAAACCCAATGCTGCTGCAAAATGGGAAGCTGCTGCTACATCCCATGGCTGGACGAATCCACCCTCTTTCTCCCGACATGCTCCTCCATCTCCTGATCTCTCTTCCCCTTCTACCAACGATCAGATATTAACTCTCTTTTAGGTCCCTCGTCTCCTGGTCACCCTAGTTGACTACCTTGCCAATGCGCCGGATAGCAATGGTCTAGAAAACAGGTCCCAACATGACAAGCCGCTAACCGCTCTTGGTATTTCAACCAAGATAACATATCACCCTCGAACAAGGGATCCACACTTTAGGGTCATTCGGTTTGCAACCTCACGAAGTCCATATGAAGGTCTTTAGTGTCTACCCTTGGTTGGACACTCTGTGAGGAGTCTCAAAGGCAAGATCTGTAAATGGATGCATACAGGGTACAGGCTTTTATACTTGCACATCATTGCTAATGCTTCTGCTCATAGTGGCTCCACAAGAACCAACCTCAGCCTACAGTCCTACTTGGCGCGTCCTAGGACTGCCAAGTGTCATCCTCAAACCAGGCTCTAGAAAGCTTCCTAGAAGCTTCCTGTCCCATTTTGGGCCACAAAGAAAAATACGGCCGTCGTGGGATTTGAGCTCGCGATCCATGAGCTCGAGCGCCTTTCCCAACTAGGCCACAATGTTGTGTTTCCTATGATGATCTCTAGGCGACATATCCATTACAGGCAGTGCATTCCTGGCTTATCTCAGAATAGACCAAGGGGCCGTACTCCATAGAACAGTGCATGCCTTGCCTTTCCATGCAATCAGCCAGCGAGCCAATGGACAAGGTGCATACCATTCAACAAATCTCTCCCTTGCTCATCTGTCCATCTGTCGCTCACTGAGCTCCATCAATGCCTTGGGGATCACCCTTCCTCTGCGGCATTCCTTATGCCAAATCCACAAATTCCTGCATAATGCAAGTCGCTCTCCAGCGGCTTCGTCATGCAGTGAGCACGCATGCTCTTGGTTCCGCAGTGCTGCAAGTCCACCACGTTCTTCATGACCAGGTCACGTGAGTAGTGGCAACGTATGTCGATGTGCTTCATTCTCCACGAGATGATCTCATCTTTAGCCATCGAGATGGCGCTCATGCTGTCCACGTGTACAACCGTGGCATCCTTCTGTGGCAGTGTCATTTCGCCAAGCAAGCTGCGCAACCATTGAGTCTCTTTGCACAACTCAGACAGAGCAACATACTCTACCTCAGCCGTAGACATGGAAACATAATCCTACTTCCTGCTGGCCCATGAGATGGCAGCACCATTCAAGATGCAAACGTATCCAGAGGTGGATTTCCGGTCGTCAAGATTTCCTCCCCACTTGGCGTCGGTGTAGCACTTCAGGCGGAGGGGGTCCGTACCTTCTTGGCCTCCAAGGACAAGGCCCATGTAACGTGTCTTCTGTAGGTAGTGCAAGATGTGCTTGACTGCCTGCCAATGTTGTGGCCCTGGGTTGGCCACGAACCTGCTCACTTGTCCCATAACATAGCAAATGTCCGGATGAGTACCTACCATGGCGTACATGATGCTACCCATGGCGGACTGGTAGGGGATGTCTTGCGTCTCCCTCTGTTCTGTTTCATTTCTTGGCGACATGGAGGCCTTCAATTTTTCATGGGTCGTCATTGGGATGCTGACAGGTTTGCAGTCTTCCATGTGATTGAGCTTTAGTACCTCACCAATGTATTTGGTTTGGTTGAATTCAATGGTGCCTGCTGATTGGTTGCGGTGGATGGTGATCTCGAGGTAGAACTCGAGAGGACCCTTGTCCTTCATCTTGAACCTTTTGCTAAGGTCAGACTTCAGCTCATCCAACAGCTCGACCAAAGAAGAGCAGATGATCATATCATCCACATAGAGTGCAATGAGCATCAGCCCACTCCCATCATCGCACACGGACATGAAACCGTCCATCTCTTTGTACCATATCATCGGGGCCTGTTTTAGCCTGTAGAGCGCTTTCACCAACTTGCACACCTTGCCCTCAGGAGCTTTGACTCCTTTGTGCACCTCCATGAGCATTTCCTTGTTGAGCTTCCCATAGAGAAAATCTGTCATGACATCCATCTAGTGTATCTCCAGGTTCTTTGCAGCTGCGATGGCAAGGAGAGAGTGGATGGAGGCAAAAGTCATGACAGGCGCGAACGTCTCATCGTACTTAGAGCGTGGGCGTTGAGAGAAATCCCTTTGCCACTACCCTTGCCTTGAACGTTTTGATTTTGCCGTCGTGCTTCTTCTTCACTCATAGGACCCAATTGGATCCCACCACGTGGACCTTGTCCGGTCTATCCACCAGCACCCACGTGTCGTTCTCGGCAATGGACGTGAGCTTGCTATCCACTGCCTCCTTCCACTTGGCCGCATCCGGGCTATTCAACGCCTCCACCACCGTGGATGGCTCTCCCTGAGCCATGCACGACCAGCTAAGGCTAGTCCAATTGTCCTCATACCGCAAAGCTGCTTTCTTTGGTCGCAAATTGCGCCGGGGTGCTGGTGCGTCTTCTTGCCTTGGTGCCGGTGCTTCCACAGGTGGTGGTGTGTCGTCGTCGTCGTCATTGTGAGAGGAGTCATCAAACTCCAAGTCAGACTCGGAAGCCCCGGACGCCTTGGTATCTGCATCCATGTCAGATGCTGCATCATCCTGTGCAGGTACTCTCCCATTCCCACCACCTGCTAGCAAAGCAAGCCAGTTGTTGGGTGCTTGGTCTCCGGACTCAAGCAACACTATCCACTCTCCCCCCTTGGGAGCGAGGATCGGGTCTAGCAGCTCTCCCTTTCCAAGGGTGCATTCGTCAAACACAACGTCGCGGCTCCTCACCAGCTTGCCTGCTGCCTGGTCCCAAAACCGTTAGGCTTTGTGTGACGTGTCGTACCGAACCATGACGCACTTTTTGGAAAGTGCGTCCAGGTTGCCTCCACTTTCTCCCGACTTGATCTTCACCCATGCAGTTGACCCGAACACCTTAAGATGAGAGGCGTTGGGTTTCTTTCCCTGCCATGCTTCTTGTAGGGTCTTCAGCTGCTTGTCCTGCTACTTTCCAAGCCTCCGCAAGGTAATTTCTTGTGTGAGGTTCAAGAGGTAGCAGGCCGTTGTTGCAGCTTCAGCCCAAATGCGATGTGGGAGCCTGGCGTCGAATAGCATGCTTCGAACCATACCGAGTAGGGTCTGGTTCATCCTCGCGGCCACGCCATTACTTTGGGGGTTGTAATGGGTGGTTTGCTCATGGCGGATTCCATGATGCTTGAGCCAAGGCTTGCATACCTCCTACTCACCTCCATTGTCATTTTGCAGCGTCTTAACCTTTTTGTACGTTTTCCGCTCTACCATGGCCACGAACTCTAGGAGCTTCTCCTTGACCTCTTCTTTTGTTTTGAGGAAGTAGATCCACAATTTGCGGCTCTGGTCGTCAATGAAGGTCAAGAAGTACTTGCTTCCTCTGTTAGACGTCGTGCGAAAGGGTCCGCACATGTCATTATGGATCACGTCCAAGCCATTCTCTGCTCGTTGATCTCCTCTCCAAAACGGTTGCTTCTTTGCCTTTGCTTGAAGACATGGTTCACTCAACGTACACACTTCTCCATGCTTCATGGTGCACCCTTCCATATTGCGGACTACCACAATCGCCGGTGCCACAGCTCAGCGTCGATGTCCTTGGTTGATGTGGCGACCACAGCGGTCGCCGGTGATGCATCCTTTGACTTCGGTGCCACTGTCTTGGTGGCACATGCGAGTCCCTCATCCAACATCTTGCTGACTTTGGTTTGAAGCACGTAGATGCCATCAACTCTTGGAACTTGAAGCATGAGTTCATCTTTAGTGTACAAAATTTTGATGTCTTCATTCTTTGGGGCTACGACTTCCTTGTTGGTGAACACCACTGTCATGTTGTTTCTGGTGATTTGTGAGATCGATAGCAGGTTTTCTGCAAAGGAGGGCATGTACACCACCTTTTGAACGTTGACCGCCTTCTCTGCACTGTTCATGTTGAACATGATCACCTTGTCCCCTTCGCCAATGGCTTGGGCGACGCTGCCGTTTTCACACATGATGTGCATGTCAGATTCGACCATGGAGACAAATCCACCCTTCTCTTTTGATGAGTTGTGGTTGGTGCCCGAGTCAAGGGCAAATGCCCCACGCCTAAAGAGGGCTGCCCGCTTCATGGGTAACCCTTCAGCCATTATGTTGGTGAGCTCCATCTCCTTCCCACCTTTGTTCCAGCCTTCTTTCCTAGGACTACGGTAGTCCCAAGCGCAATGCCCAGCCTTGCCACAGTTGTGACAGTTGCCGGGCTTCTTGGAACTCTTCCCGCCACCATTGCCTTTCCTTCCACCGCCACCGCTTCTGCTATTGCTTTGGCTCGAGCAAGAGCTTGCACTTTGTCCACCAAAGAGATAGGCATAGGCTGAGTTTTTTGCCTCACTACCACTGCGTCGCATGGACTCGTTGCGGACGTGTTTAGCGAAGGCCTCATACGTCAGATCTGCCTCCTTCCAACCGCCAAATACGGTGATCAAGGACCCCGAGCTTTTTGACAACGCCATGAGAAGGATCATGGCACGCATGTTGGAGTCGAGATTCCATTCCATTTGCTGGACCTCTTGCAGCACGTTGTCAAACGACTGCAAAAATGCGGGTATCGATTCTCCTTCGTTCACCCTCATCCACATCAACCTTTGGAAGATGAAGAGTCGGTTTTGCTAGGGCGTTTGATTGATGCACGTGGGACATTCTTGCGTAAGCCTTGGCAGCCAACGTGCATCCTGTGATGTGGGAGTGTTGATTCTTATTGATGAACATCACAAGTATGGCGAGAGCCATGTTGTTCTTCATCGTCCATGCTGTAAGGTCAGCCGCATGCGTGGTCACTGTTGCATCGGCAGGTGATGTCACGGTCCGTTTTAGGATGTTGAGGTAGCCATGCACATTCATGACAATCTCAAACTGCCATTTCCACAAGGGATAACCTGTCCCCATGAATTTGGACATACCCGCCTCAAGGCAGGCTTGAGTCGGATCCACCATTTTGTGCGGTTTCTTGTCTTCTCTGCTTTGTTGCTACTCTTCTTTGTTGAGGCCGATGAGGCTGATGAGGCTGCTGACTGCGACCGTTGTCAAAGGTGTAGTTGGTTCCGTTGCATGCCCCTCCTGCCCATGATCCTCTAAGGCGATGGTGCCGTAGTGAGAAAAACAGACTGGGGGTCATACCACCTTCTAAAGGGATAGGGCTTTATCCCGCTGGGGCTTGAGGGTCTTGTCCAACATGGACAGAGCTATTCCTCGTCCCCTGGTCTGCCACGAGCGCGTAGCCTACTTGAAGAATCTGATGGAGCCGATTGAGTAGATTGGAGCCGTCCGATCTTTGTGTACCTGTTGTACCTGTGCGCCCTGCAAGAACATGCGCTAGTCGGTCTTGGAAGAGTGCCTTAGAACCAGAAGTGTGGGCCCATAACCCTTTGTCAATGAGCCGGATAGCAACATTCTAGAAAACGGGTTCCGACATGGGAGGCCGCTAACCGCTCTTGGTATTTCAACCAGGATAACATATCACCCTCGAACGATGGATCCACACGTTAGTTTTGTTTGGTTTGCAACCTCACAAAGTCCGCATGAAGGTCTTTTGTGTCTACCCTTGGTTGGACACTCTGTGAGGAGTCTCAAAGGCAATATCTGTAAATGGATGCATGCAGGGCAGAGGCTTTAATACTTGCACCGCATTGCTAATGCTTCTGCTCATAGTGGCTCCACAGAAACCAACCTCAGCCTACAGTCCTACTTGGCGCATCCTAAGACCGCCAAGTGTCATCATCAAGCCAGGCTCTAGTAAGCTTCCTAGATGCTTCCTGTCCCGTTTTGGGGCACAAAGAAAAATGTGGCCATCGCTAGATTTGAGCCCGCGACCAATGAGCTCCGGCACGTGTCCCAACTAGGCCACAATGTTGTGTTTCATATGATGATCTCTAGGGGACACACCCAGTATGGGTAGTGCATTCCTGGCCTATCTCAGAACAGACCAAGGGGACGTACTCCATAGAGCAGTGCATGCCTTGTATCTCCATGCAACCAGCCAGCGAGCCAGTGGACAAGGTGCATACCATTCAACATACCTTACTCTCCATTCTTGCAAGAAGAAACCGTCTCCTGCAACTTCAACTCCACAAACGTTAAGCTATCTCAAGTGGGCCTTTCCCTGAAATGTTTTGTGCAACCCATTTCGGGCTTCTGCCAACTCCAACTTTACGGCAACAATATTCACGTGGTCGCAACGACGGCCCTGCATGCTGATGGTCTCTGCTGGGCACCTGGGCCTCTGCGGACACCACCTCCATGACCAACGCCCCTCTTCATTGCATGGTGCCATGCATGGATTTTTGAAAAACTTTGCAGCCATTGTGGACACTGGCCCACCTCATACAACCATTGCCACACGGAACGCATCCTTGCCATTAACTGGCTTGCGCCGCTGCAAGCCTGTATTTCAATGGATGAGGGTATTCTCAGCCTTATTTTGTACAACAGAAATCAATCATTCACTCAATTATTGACATCTAAACACACAGCTTTTGCTCTTGCACCCACTTCACTCTCTACTTCCGCCCCTCTCCTCATGATGGAGGGAGGTGGTGGCCACATGCTTCCTGCACCAAAGCAGTGTGCCGCCAGCAGAGGTGCAACGGGAAGAAGTTATCAAGGACCTTCAGATGCAGCTAATCAGCAAAGAGGAATACCCGACAGCAGAAGGAGTGGTGGATTTGTTGATTCTGATGCTTCAGCACGTTGCAAAGGAAAATAAAGGCATGCAATATGTAGAAAAGCAGGCACAGAGTGACGTAGAAGATGTTAAGGATTGGATTCCTTCAATAGTAGATGGACTGAAGAATGATGAAAAGGAAATCAGAGATAGAAGGAAGGAGCATACAAGGCAAAGTGAGGTGGCCCACAGATTGTGGGATCAGGAGGAAGAGACACCAGGAAAGACGTCGGCAGGAGCAAAGCGGAAGAAACAGCCCTCAACTCCATCTACGTGTCAAGGGGCAGGAGCCAGTTCCGCAGAGGGAGCCACTTTTGGAGCGGAGGAACCCAAGGCAGGACAAAAAACCAAGGAACATGCCAAGATGAAGTTGCACAAACCATTATGTTGGCTGGCCTGGGTTCCGCGGTAGGCACCGTGGAAGGAGTGCTAGCAGGAGAAGGGGTGTAGCAGGCGCCTGCAGTACTCCACACCAATCTGGCAAGAACACAGGGAGACCAAGGGGGTGTAGAAGCTATGGATGCTACACCCCTAAGTACAGAAGCCATTACGCAAAACTGTTGTGGGAGTGATCTCTGTACCAACAGTAGCTGCCATGGAGGCCCAAAAAACAGCTGGAGAAGGCATGGCTGCTGTGGTTGAGGCTGCAGGAAGAATGGGAACAGAAGCGGGAATGCGGAAAGAGCTGGAGGCAGACGCCAGATCATGGATGGCAGCAGAGAGTGTTTGCAGCCCGCTGAGAATAAGATCATGAGGCGAAGGAGAAGGAACCACTCCCACTGACGCTGGTGGTAAGGGTACCACTGCAACTACCATTTTTTTCAGTTCAATGAAAGGGTGAACAGGTGAAGGGGTGGTGCATAAAGCTTTTTAACCATCGTGCACGGCACCAAAAGCTGTGGAACCAGTCATAGTTGCACAATGGATATCACCTGTCGGCTCACAGAATCAGTAGGATGAGAGGAAAAGGCATGAGGAGGAAAAGAACCTTTCATCATAAGCGGATGCAGAAATGGGATGAAAATTGGACGCCTGGTAGCACCAGAAAGCAGAGGTGCAGATGAAGAAAAAAAAAGGAGAGGGTCTATGTGGCCGCGGAAGGACACGGGCACAGTATGTGCCATGTCAGCAACCGCACTCCACCACGACCATGCAAAGAGAGAGGGTGCGGAGATTAAAGCACCAGCAAGAAATTGGCAACAGAATGCAATGGGAGAAATGGCCAGCTTTTCAGGCTGCACCCTTAAAACCTTGGTCAGCCAGGAAGAAATGGCGCGGCTGGTGGACGCAAGGATAGAAGCAGGACTGGTCAAGAAAATGAGAGAGATGTGTACACTTCTCGACGGACTCCCAATCATCCACCCATCCACGCCTCGTTCAAGCCTGCGACAACAGAATTCCAGACCCATGCCTAGTCTTCCTGCACCATTACTCAGGCTGCCGCGAGGATTATTGGCAGTTACTAGAGAAGTCTCTCCTAAGGGGGCGTGGAAAAACAGGCGTAGTTATCACTAGCAAGGGAGCAGAAGGCAAAAGGGGCACAGAGGAAGGAAGTTTTGGTCATGTCCGAGCTGAAAGAGCTGGATGAGGACAAGGACGCAGCTGACACTGAAAAATAAGAGAGGATTGTGGTGGGGCAGCACCTGGTGAAGTAACCCGGAGGAAGTCCAGAACTTCCTTCCAGAGGAAAGCAGAAATAGCCACTTCGGCAGCAGTAGAGGAACATAGATGAGTGGAACCCGGCGATGTGGGAGCTGCATGATCTGGGCCTTTCTCATGACTTCCCAGGTCTAGATGATTGGAGCCAACCTCCACAGAACATCTATGATGCCGCAAACATGGTAATCTCGGAACAAGTGTGGGAACAGCAGAGGAAGGAGGAGGAGGAGGCAAGACACAAATGGGAAGCGGCGGCAGTAGTAGCAGTGGAAGCAGCCATACAGCCGGCAAAGAAGAAAACGAAGGGAAATACATGGGATCCGGATTGTATGCTGGGGCAGGAGGAGCAGGCTGGAACAAAGGGAAGGAAGTTCTGGACTTCAACGAAACAAAAGGGGTCCCGAAAGACAGGAATGACGGGTCTAGGGAGTGGCGCAGATGCTAAAACAGCTGGGAGGCCTGCTTAAACACTATCAGTATGTTTTGGAGCATGAAAGGGACCTTTTCTGTGTCCTGCGCAGACAATACGGGTTCTACTATGATCGGCGGAGACCGGATACTCTTGCTCATGCTGCAAAAATTTTCATTTTGGAATATGGGTGCCTCTGGAAGGAAGTCAATGCGGAGCAGAGCGTCTGCAATTTTTGCCGCACCCAGAAATTCAGAAGCTGGTAGTGCAGAAATGACATGACCAAAATCACATGGGAGGGGACAAGTTGACCCGCTGGCTCCGCACTCAGGTGCACATCTTTGACTTGACCACGGTGGTACACCAAGTAACACAAGGGTGCTTCACCTGCTTTCAGTTGTATGAACCAGGACCCCAAGATGTCCATTCATACACACCTGCACATTACAGCAACCCCACAGAGCAGATCTATATCAACTACCATGGGCCGCAAAAACCGTGGAGCAAGAAAAGGTTTTGGGTGNAAGTTGACCCGCTGGCTCCGCACTCAGGTGCACATCTTTGACTTGACCACGGTGGTACACCAAGTAACACAAGGGTGCTTCACCTGCTTTCAGTTGTATGAACCAGGACCCCAAGATGTCCATTCATACACACCTGCACATTACAGCAACCCCACAGAGCAGATCTATATCAACTACCATGGGCCGCAAAAACCGTGGAGCAAGAAAAGGTTTTGGGTGGCTGCGGTGGACCAAGTACCTCCATGCTCTACCTGACAAGATGGCAGCAAAGGCTGCACAGTTCATCCGCAAAGAAATGTTCCACAATTTTGGTGGGGGAAACATCATTCACAGTGTCAACGGGACAAAGTTTCAGGAAGCGTTCTGCGCAGAACTGCAGCATTGGGGTGCTCGGCATGTGCACTTCGGCTCGCAGAAAGATGCTGGCCAGAATCACAGGGACTGGTGGAGTGGATGCATGAAGTACTGGAACGGGTGGTGGAAGCTGCGGGGGATAACAACTGGGTGTAGGTGCCGAGGCAAATGACATAAAACCTCAACAACACCCCTGTTGCTGCCGCTACATTCTCACTACACCTTCTGATGTTAGGTCATGCACCGTAGAGTGCCCTGAAAATGCCACTGCAGCCCTCACAATGCCAGCATGGGATCTACAGGTGGACAAGACAGATGAGGGAAAACATTCTCTGGGAGAAATGATGGAGGAGGAGAAAGAGAGGAAGAGGAACTCAAGGCACAATGCAGCAGTACATAGCTGGCTGACAGAGGGAGAGCGGCAGAATGAGGCCATAAAACCGGAACTGCGCCTCCTCACCTCTCTGAAATCCCTCCACACCTGTGACAAGAAGAACGAGGGCATCAACACGTACTGCTTTTGTATAGATGAATCTTTCATCCACCACAGCTTTTTGTGACGAAAGAGGGAGAGTCACCTTTATGTCAACGTGCTCTACATCTACAGGGAGGACACAGGACATCTGTGGCTGGAGGGGGAAAATGGAAGAAGCACATACCCCCGGACTGATTTCTACCTGCTGCTGGATGCATTGCGTGCACACATTGGTAGCTTGGGTAACAAGCTACCACCAAATCAGGATCCCTAGGATGGACCCCCGTGGAAATTTTTGAGCTGCGGATGGCAGAAATCCTAGCAGATGAATGGTTGATGGCTGAAGCACCAGAGGTGTTGCGCTGCCTGGAAATGCAGGAGGAGGAGAAAGACAAATCTGTGACAGAGCAGAAGGAAGAGGGAACAGAGCAGCAGCAACCAACCGAGAGGCAGGGACAGGAAGAAAATACATTCGTGGAAGGGGTGATGCAGGAAGGAGGGCAAAATCAGTGGATTTGGGTGAAAGAAGACGATGTAAGGAAATTCTGCGGCAAGGCATCTGGACCATGGATATGCGGTAAGGTGGGAAAACGTGCAAAATGAGTAGAGTTGAGAAAAGTGCGGGCCAGCACTGCAACTGCTGGAAGAATGTGGCGAGCTGCACAAGGTCAGAAGATGATGTAACAGAAGGAGTACAGATGGGGTGGAGGGATAGTAGAGGGTGAGGGATTGGTGTAGGAGGATGATGTGGAAAAGGGGAAGATATCCCATTTGCATCATATGTGTGTGGAAGAGACAAGACCCAGGGTGCTGCATGGCCATGTAGAGTCCTCATAGTATTTTTGGGTACTTTAGAAATTAGTCATGCAGTTCATGTAATATTTTCTTCAATCAAGTCTCAAATCTCAGACTCTCACTTGCCGTCTTGCAATCTTGCTCGCAATCCACAGTTCAGTTGCTGCTCAGTTGATTCACGTGACTTCACATGTGCCTGTGTGCGGGCTTGGACTGGCCAAGGTGGGATTTGAGGGATTGCGCGGTGTGGCCCCGGGGCTGAGAAGTGGCCTGGCAGAGCTCCACCCTGCAAAAGTCAAGTGGCTAACACAAGAGCAAGGTCGGAGAGGCACGGAAACATTGGGTATGTACATGTAAGTGTGGATCCCTGTTAAGTTCCCCTTTCCATTGGAGCCGAGTGTGAAGAAAACCCTGAAGGTCCTGTGTGGTTAAACGCTAGGAGTAGGGAAGTAGGAGATCTGGTAGTATCCGTGGAATGTACGCGTAGAAAGGAATCCTCTGCCACATCAAGTGCGTTTGATAGTCTGTGTCGCTGGTCTGACAGCACTATTCAGAAGAGGATGAAGGCATCTTATACACTAAACAGCAGAAGCATCAGGAGAGGATCCATAGCAGGACCAGAGATCCTATGTATCCAAATAGCAGAAGAATTAGAGGATCGGCACCACGGATCCCATGGAGATAACAAAGAAGAGGTCAAGGTTAGGTGAGTTTGAAGGGATGTGCAAGAATATCATTCCAACCAGGGAGGAAATTTGGCATGAATTAGGAAGAAACAAGTAGCAGCAAATCAGGAGGTGCGGCAAAAATTGGGGAACAACGCTGGTACACATTGGCTTGGAACTCGTGTGCGTCTTCGTCAGGGAACTTGACCATATCAAGTCCCTCCCAGAACCGCAGCCACTCCTTTCCTTTGTGATTCCCAGTATGCTTTCAAGCTGCTGCTGCAGAATTTGGAAGCACTGGGACCTGTGGTAAGCTCAGCTGCATCCGCTGATCAGGTGCACCACCTGCCTTACCAGATTGACATGTCTTTGCCAGAATTNNAATTTGGAAGCACTGGGACCTGTGGTAAGCTCAGCTGCATCCGCTGATCAGGTACACCACCTGCCTTACCAGATTGACATGTCTTTGCCAGAATTCCAGATGCAAAAGATCCCGAGTTTGGACCCATAGTTATTTGGCATCCTGTTTTGTCTCGCATTGCGCCATTGGTCTAGCTGTTCCAGTCAATCCCTATCCACAAGATCTCTCCCCTCTTGTCTATGGTGATGTTTCTGTGCCATACTTCAACTGGCACGGTGTACATGAGTAGAGAAAGGCATTCCTAGCCAATGTAAAGGCTGACTGTGCAATCCCACGAATTGAAGAGCAAGGAATTGCCCATCCTCACAGCACCAGTAACGCTGGTGCTTTTTTTTCCTTTTTCCCTTTCTTTGGCACAACTTCGAAGGTGTACCTGCACTCACCTGGTACTCCTTAGCCTTTCTTCCTACTAATTCTGATCTTACCCCACTCCTGAACTGAACCTCTGCTTCCCTCTTCCTGATTTGGGAATTAATCTAATTTTCACCCAACACCATTTCTTCCATTGGATATGAAATGCGTCTGTAGCCCAGTCTGATGTGCACGTCAATTTCTTCCATCATGTATCAAGCTGTACTCTACGCTAACCCTTTTGTAGTATTTTATACATTCATTTTGTAGCAACTGCCCCTTTCTGTTCTCCAGAAAAAGACTGCTCTAGGGGTTCCTTTTCATTTTTTGTGCTCTTGACTCCAGGCTTTCCGCTGGAGCAGTCTTCTTTCCTCCTGCACGCATAAACTTCCAATGCTCTTGATGCTGAATCTACCCTTTCTTGAACCAATCCACACTACAGTCTGGCTATCAGGTTCTTATGCTAGCAACAAAAGGGAATATGGTGAATCAATGCAAGAAAAGTTCCGCAAAGATTCCTGACCACCTTAGACAAATTCTGCCTTGCTCAGTGTCAGCCACTCAGTTCCACACTGGAGTGTTTCTGTGACCACTCCTCCACAGAAAAATCCAAAAGAACCCCATTCCTGTGGGTTTCTTGGCATACAAGAGCAGAGACACCCAAGAACAGGTGAATTTCCATTGATTCACCCTGCGTTCCATTCCATCTTCCCTCTGGCTCCATCCCACCCTCACATATCTTCTCCCCATCACCCTTAACCGTTGATCCTCCCTTTTCCTCTCTCACCATGACCTCCCGGACTCTCTCTCCTTCACAATAATCTTGTTCCTCGGACACGTCCTCCCTCAGCCCACTCCCCTTTCTCCCAAATTTCTTCTTCTCCCATGCTCCAATCTCTCCTGTCCCTCTGCCTGTTCCCCCAATATCTTCATTCTCCCTTCTACCTATGTCCACATGTGCCTTCAAGTGGCCAACCAATGCTTTTGTTGCCTTCACAGCATTCCATCATCACCCACCTGCTCCTCTTCTCAATCAGCCATTCTCAAGGAAACCTGGATCATTGGGATTTTTAGGAGGTCCGGAATTCATGTGTCACCACTCACCGCATGCATGCAGTCTCTTATGGTAGTGCGTTTCCTATTTTATTTCATTTCATTGGATTTATGTGATGAAAGGAGGATTTCAATGTAATATGAAGCTCCCTTTGCAGATTTCGGATTGCACCATGGCAGTGTTGCTTAAAATTGCCAGACATCTGATGAAAAGTGCTCCACGATTTTGTGAAGCGGTTCAAGGTTTCTCTTTCCCTATTTAATGTGAACTCCAGGATCCATGGACGGTGGGCCCCAGTAATAACAGTTCACTAAAGGTGGAGTATTTCACAAAGAAACCGGAAAAAATCCAATTTCAATTTTGTGAAGTCAAGACATGTTGAGTGGGTTTTGCATTGCTTTTGTGGAAAGGCTGGTAGATTTTGGGTCTATGTTTCGTTCTGGTTTTGTTTTTCATCATTCACCCCCACAAATAGCTTTGTGGTCCTATGTCAAAACCCCTGCCCCCAAGTTGAAGACCCTCAACTGCTCTATGATTCTGGAGGGTGGTCAAGGCTCTCAGCAAGGATGGTTTCACGCGGCCCAGTCCATTTTTCATTGTTCTTTGCTCTACAGGTGAACCTACATGTTACTTTGGGACTCAGAAACTACGCAAAAAACGTTTGTGCTTGTATTCAAAACATTTGAGATTAGTATCTGGACCTTGAGCCATGAGTTCCTAACCTTTGCAGGAGCATATTGATGTTTCTTCAAGCAGTGATGTTGAAATTTTGTAAACAGATCTATTCGCGTACACAGTTACACTTAACGTGACAGAAATAGCAGGGAAAATGCATTGCAAAGATGTAAGGAAATGTGAGTCATGTTGGTAGGTCCTGATACAATAGTCAGTAATCCTGTCCCACACACTCAACCCCCCCCCCCCCCCCCCCCCCAACACCCTCGTTCTCCACACCCACCAATCAACATCCAGCTCTGCAACCTACACATTTTCAATTCCACCGGCATTACATTGGGTGGATTTATGCTCAGAGAAAGGCTCCATCAATCACAGACATCCCAGTCAGGTTCCAGGTACTGGTAGGAGATGCCGTAAGATGCAATATGCTTGATGGGATCTGGTCCACAGACCTTGCTCTGTGTCAGCATGATGCACTTTCCTGCACACTCTGCTGGTGCTCCCGTCCTGCAGCATAATTGTGTGAAACGATAGAGAAAATTCTGACCAAGGAGGCAGAAGCCAGTTGAAACTACCAATTATTCATCTCGTAACCTCTACAAACATTTCAGCCGGATGAATCTGCCTCACACCAGTTACACACTTTTCACTGACATGAGCATGGCTCATGAACGTAAAATCGAATGAAATGAGCCTGGCAAGAAGGTTGTGGTAGAATCAACTTCAAGAAGAAGGAAGATAATACTAGAATGCCTTAAAAAACGGTGAGACATGACAGGATTGGACCCTGGACAGTTGCACATGAAAAACGCCATTCCGCATACTGCTTTGCATACATAACTTCATTCCAAGCACGAGCCTCTATCGCAGAAAACCAAAGCCATATGGCGACATAGCAAGCTAGAAAACAATTGTGAGAGAGGGAGAGAGTGGCAGGTTGGGGAGGTGGGGAGAAAGAATGTGGGCTGGAATGGAAGAAGTGAGAGCTATCTCGTACCTGTGAGCCATGTATATCCACATACTGCAGTACTTGTATGGAAGTTCAGTGCCATTGAATGGCTGCTGGGTTGAATTGCATATCTGCTGACATTTCAGGGGCCCAGCTGCTGAAGGCATGTTGTGGATCATGTTCACCATGTAGTCTGAGTCCAGAACCTAGTGAAGCATGCGCAGAAGCCAT
>SZWC01006346.1:83302-98889 GCA_023375785.1 Penium margaritaceum | reverse complement strand
GAAGCAGAAGTATGGGAGGGACCGTCGGTTCAGTAAGAAGCCGAAGCAGGGGGGCACTTCAAAATGAAAGCACCGAGAGACAGTGCAATGCAATCTTGTACAGTGCGAAAGCCACCTCCCACCACGGCTGGTTGTATCTCTCACCACGAACAAGCGGCAGAGCGGTAGAAAGAGTCACTGCGCAAAGCAGCACAGTACACAGCCTCGTGGCGATGAGGGCCATTGCGTTCAACCACAGCGCTAGCTGCTGCGGCGGAAAGCAAGGGAAGGTGACCCGGCTGGAGGTCTGCCTCACGATGGAACGAAGTGATTAGGAGAGTGAGATCTGACTGCCAAGCATTTGTAGGATGCGTTAGCTCAAGTCACGTCTGTGGTGGCCCAGCGGCTGGCTGCTGCACCGCGCAGAAGCAGCAGTAGCTGCGGAGACCGAAGCCACCGGAGGCGCATCCCGGAGCGCGACGGCGGCGGTGGCGTGTTCATGACGGAAAATGATAAGCCACATGGGAAGCGCGTTGTGGTCCCTAAAGAAAACAGTGAACTGATACGATAAGCCATGCTTCCATGAGTGGCGGGACAGCAGTTTGTCACGAGGCCGGTAGCAGTTGCGGAACGTCGGAATCCCACGTCTGCCGATACAGCCACACAGCTTCTTGCAGAAATGGAGAGACCCAATTGCAAGAGATCCGTTCACGCTGATATCACCCTCTGCTATTCGTCCCCGAAGTTCTTGCCTGGGCCGCTTGCCGGCAAGCACGGCACGCCAGTGGGGGGCAGATTGTAACGACAGTGACAGGAACATACCACGGGTTGAAGTAAAGGTCATCCATAGGCCGGGGTCACAGGCCATCACTGATGGGCTTGAAAATTCGACGACGAAAACCGGCTGATGGCGTCTGTTCCGGCGCGAAGTTTCATATCGCTCACCGCCCTCGTAGTTGGGTTGGGTCTAAGATTTGACATGTTCGCGCTAACTTCGTCACCGCCACAACTGGTCGTGAAACCGTCTTCGACTGATGGCATATGACCGTGATGGTGATGTACCTAGCGTTACCGACAGCTCCACCTAGCTATCAGCGCACGTTACTGCCCATCAACGCCCATCAACCCTTTCGGTCGATGGGCGCTGATGGATACATGAGCAAGGCGGACAATCGTGAAGCAACTGTCATGCCGGCCAGGCACGCTAGCGGCCAGACATTTCCTGGCACGAAAGGCAAGGTAAGCTGTCACGATTGTCGCGAGGCGAAGAAGAAGCAGGACGGAAACTTGACGATGGATCGGAGCCAGTTGGACTAATGATGCATGTTATCATTGCGCATGTTAAGCAACGAAAATATTCGTCCTAAAAAAAAACAACCACCGAATATCCTTGTACGGAGAAGCCCTTCGTTACTTGCGGCGGACAAGAGGGAAAGCACGGAAAAAGTTTTCGTACTATAGGGGACATGCAAGAAGTGCAGCAACAACCCATAACGCAAGTGAAAATCATGTCATACATTCCAGTTTGAAAGTGAAGGGTGATACGTTTTACATTGAACCCAATAGGTTCAGCGACTTCCGGTGGTCTATGGTGTTGGATTTTCATCGACAAACGCAATTAGTTTTCCGCTGCGATGGAAAACTTCATGCATGTCGAGGAAGAACGAACAACAACCTTTCTGTCAAGACTGGAATGTATCGGCGCGCAATTTCCGCCATAACGTCCACATTCCGCCACGACCTCACCATATTCGCAAAGACGAACAATATCCGGCAGGACGCCTAGGATTGATACGTAGGCATCCGCAATGATGATGTGTTAGCTCGCACGTCAAAAAATTTCCACAAAGACCAATGAAATCTGCAAAGATGCCCCCTTCCTTCCAAGCCAGATGCATGACGAAACGGTGCATGCAGGGCGACAAGGTTGTAGTACCTAGGTGTCTGCCACGACGCTTAGTTTCCGTGAGGACGACAAACATCCATGAAGACGCCATATTTTCCTTTCACACGTCAACACGGCGAAAACGGTTTCTGCTAGGGCACGTGCCAATGCTGCGCCGACGATACGCTGCCTGGACCATGTTCAAACATTCCGCTGAGACGACGCGGTGTGTCAAAGCGTGTATCCGCAACGACGTCCTAGATCTGCAACGACGACACATTTCCGCGAAGACAAAACATCGTCACAAATAATACCGTCTGCGCGAAGACATTGCATGTATACCTCAAGCAGTGTCACAAGGAGACTAGCCGCCACGACGAGACCTTCCGCCAAAACGACCGATCTTCGCACTGACAACGCGCTTTTGCACGCTTTTTTTTTCATTCGTGACATGAACATCGCAAACACCATGCATGATCTTTTCCGCGTCATCGTTGTCATTGCTGTCAAAGCAAATCCACCAAGGCGGTAGCGCTTCCGCAAAGACATTGTCATGCTGCTCCGATGACAGAAGATTCGCGAGAACGACACGCTTCTTGTAAGGCAGTTTTTTTCAACACAACGACATTCCACAAAGACGTGCCACTTCTGCAAGGACGACGCGGCGCCTCGAAGACAACGATTTATCATACCTATGATCGTCTGCACGAAAGCACTCCACGTGAGGTTCAGCCAGCCCATCAATTGTCTGCAGCGATGTCTGCACGAAAGCACTCCCGAAGACGACGCACTTCCGGTAGGAAAGCATTCTTCCGCAAAGACACGTTCCGCCAAGATGACCATATTCCGCGCCGACGACGTGCTTCCGCGTAGACTGCATTTTTCTATCCGTAGCATCAACAACGCGAACACGATGCATGAACTTTTCCGCGTCATCGTTGCAATGGCTGCGAAAGGACATCCACCAGGGTGGTAGCGCTTCCGCTACGACAACGTCATGCTGCTTTGTTGACAGATGATCCGTGCCGACGACACGCTTCCAATAAGATAGCGTTTTGGAACACGACATTCCACAACGACGTCCGAGTTCTGCGAGGACGACGCGGCGCCGCGAAGACTACGATTTTTCATAACTTTTGTTGTCTGTACGAAGAAACTCCATTGTCTGCTGCGAAGGTTCAGCCCATCTCTTGTCTGCTGCGATGTCGCAGTGTCACGAAGACGACGCGCCTCCAGTAGGACAGCATTTTTACGAAAACAGACGTTCCGCCAAGACGATCCATTTCCGCAACGACGACGCGCTTCCACGCGGACGGCGTTTGTCGATCCATAGCGTCAACAACGCGAACAGGATCCATGAACATTTCCGCGTCATTGTTGTCATCGCTGTGAAAGCATATCCACAAAGACGGTAGCGCTTCCGCGAAGACAACGACATGCTGCATCGATTGTGCGACTCCGCTGGGTTGCTTGTTTTCGAGTGTAACAGATGTCTTTCGGGACACTGCGCAACACAGCAGTTCCGCGAAGACGATTCGGGACCGTCAAAGCGGTGCCGCGCTCAAGGACTCACTCTGTACACGTTATTTCCTTAGTCGCCTGTGTCAGTTCTTTAGTCTGCGCCATTCTTTCCACTCGAGTTTTCGCTCCAGGCACGCTTCGGCGTGCTTGGACTTAGTCGCAGCCATGTTTCACCAGTCAGCAACATCGGCATTCTCTTCTCAGAAGGCTGACGCTGACCGCGGTAGCTCTGCAGGAAGCCAAGTCCCTCAGCCGCAAGGGTCTTTTTTCCCGACTTTCTCGGAGCAATCGTTCCCGGCGAATAGCGCCGTGTACTCGCAGTTCTCCGTACCACCTCCGCGGAGCGCTTCTGATCCACGCCAGCAGTTTGGTGCTGCCCCGCCCCCTCCGTTCGCGGTGACTCCTCAGGTCGCCGCGTCCCTTTTGAACTCTTACTTCCGGTCGACTGCAGTGCCAGTGAATGCTGCCGCATCTTTTTGTCCGCCAGTTCTTGGAACGCAGCAGAACGTTCCCGATAGTCAACCAGTTCCGTCCATCTCGCAGCTGAATGCCTGCGCCGGTGGCCAGCAGGGGCAATTTTCGCGCGGACAGCCGGCCCAGCGCCCCCAACTGAACATGAGCGACGACTTTGTGGACCCCAGTCTCAGTAAGTGAATATTAATTTTACGTTTTTTAACACTGCCTGTAGGGAAAGAAGCAGTCTAACGTAAACTAATATGCAATTTTGCAGACTTGAGCCAGTTGGCAATCGAAGCTGATGTTTGGGTACGGAAGCATCAAGGAAAATCCTTTTGCATTGGTTACGCCCGCTGGAGGAGCGCGAAGAAATTTATGCTGTTTTTGAACTGTGGTGAAAATTCCGGAACTTGGACGGATATGCTGAAGTTTGAGAGGGTCAGTCCGTCAACGCTGTGGCTGTTAAAACAAGTCCGCCGAGCACAGCACCTCATTCGAGGTGCGAAGGAGGGAGAAAAGGCTCTGTTGCCGAACGTTACAATCGACATTGAAGCCCTCTTCACCCTCCCATGGGTTATGCTCAACCCGTACAAGAAGCTTGAATCGAAACTCTGTGACTTCCTGATTCAAGACGGCCTGGAAGAAGGAAAAGACATTACGAGGCCCACTTACCGTTCCTATCTGAACTGCAAAGTGGTCAGTTACTTCAAAAGATGGAAGCAGCCGGTAAGTGTTTGGACGCATTTTTCGGTTTATCACCGTTCAATTCTTTTTTTATTCTAACATTGTCTTAACACCGAACTTCGTGTAGAAACTCAAAAAGAGTCAAAGAAAGATTCTCAGGAGCAACAGGATGAGACTTGCTGATTCAGACTCAGGACACTCGGAGGTAAGGCTCGTTGAGGTGTAGTTTTCGCAATTTCAAAATCAACCGGTAGAATTTCTTAAGAGAAATCTGTTTTTCTTCGCAGGACGATGCCATCGAAGCTGATTCCGACGATGATGAATATGCTGATGAAGATGTGCAGTTGCTTGAAGGTAGACGTCGAAATCGTGTTACAAGGAGAGCTACCGCCGCTGCTGCAGCATCGACTCTCGACGTTAACTTGGGTAGTGTGGGGAGTGCTGATACCGGGACCACAGCTAAGACAGCAAAACATGGGATAGGAAGAACAGCAACTTCAGCAAGAACTGGAAGAACAGTAACAACTGACAGATCAGGCAGAGTCCAACGGTCGGCCAGAATGATTCGAACTAGTGGCACAACTGGTGCTGCCGCAGTTGGTGCGACTGGTGAAACTGGAACCTCCGGTGTTACTGGTGCTTGTGTGGGTGAAACTGGTGTGGCTGCTGGTATTGGTGGAGCTCTTGGGGCGGATGGGGGAGGTCGGGCGGCCAAGTTGGATGGTGCTGACGGGGTGGTTGGGATCGGTGGGGCAGTTCGGAACGTCAGGGAAGCATCATTCGGCGGCGATGTTGGGATTGCTGGGGTTTCTGGGGTTGCCGGAGCTGGTGGGATTGGTGGTGCTGACGGAACTGATGCTACTGTTGGTTCAGCCGGGGCTATGGGGACCCGTCTGGGTGGTGGGACCGGTGGCGATGTTGGGAGAACGGAAGAGAGTCCTGCCCAGCCTGTCGGGTTGAGTCAGGATGCAGGTGCAGCCGTGCCGACGTCTGTGTCTCGTGCGGTTGACTCCACAACCGTCGGGGCCGGTGCGCCTTGTTCAACTGGGGTACCAGGTACGACTGGAATGTATCAGGCTGATGATTTCAATGGTTCCGCGGCTGAATTTGCCGGGTTTGACGGGACGAGCGTGATGAACATGACTGGGCTACTGAATGGCACAGTTGAGCTGGAAGAAGCTGTCGGGCCGCAAGTTACTGGTGGAGATGGGTTGAATGGGCCAGGTCCGACAGGCCCGAAAGAGGCAGAAGGTGACCTGCCTGGTGGTTTGAATGGAAAGGGTGCGGCTAGTGAACAGAACGGGTCTGGAGCACAGGATGGATCACCGAAAGGAGATGCTCCCCACAAGACGGCGCAGACCGATGAACGGGGCAACGCCTCAGGCGTCAGCGTTCCTGGTCAGCCTGACAACGTGGTAAGTTTATACCTGTATTTTTTCATTGTTCTACAATACAAAAATAGACTCTAATGAATTTCTACCGCCGTTCGCAGGTTCTGCAGGATTTTGTGAACCGGATACTCAACTCTGACTCCGCGCCAAGAGAGACGCTCTCTGTGGAAGACTATCCTGAATGTGCTGGTAAACAGAGGTTGGATGATCAACTGCTGGTGAATATACCCTTTGACATCTGTGAAGATCCTTTCAAGGAGATGGATGACATCATCGAAGACGCGGACCATGCAATTGAGCAGCTGGCTACGAATTTCAAAGCGTGGACAAAAAGCATGAGGCGAATTGTGTCACGGGCCAAGCATCTCAGGAACAAAGGTAAGCGACCAATAAACTTGTCCAATGTTTATGTCACGGTCTTGCACATGTGCTTCAAGTACTGTTTTATTTGGTGCAGATCCGATGCTGAGTGGGGAGTGGGCAAAAAGGTGGGCGGAGACCAACGAGAAGGCCAAGGTGAGATTCACATATTGTAAATATGTGTTCATGATGCCACCTCTTTTTACATGGCTCTTTCATTTTGAACAATATGGAACGTAAGCAATGTATTTGCTTTGCTCTTTCATTTTGCAGGTAGTATTCGACGCTGTGAAAGATTCGGCTGATGCAATGGGGACAGTGAAAGCAGATGAAACTACCGCGAGCAAACCAACAGTTCCTGCAAAAAGTGAGTAGCAGTCTGTCAAATCCAACTTATGTCAATTACATCATTTGTCAATGCCATAACTGATACATGTCCATTGACTTGCAGGGAAGGATGTCAGTGCAACACCCATTGCGGCGAGAACTCGGCAGAAGCATCCTCTGGATGAAGAGAAGACGTCGAAGAGAGGGCGGAAGAAGAAGGGTGATGATTGAAAGGGTGGAAACAGTAGATTGATGATTGACATTTACAACGGACGAGTGGATTGATGATTCAAGTTGACACTCGGCAGAAGCTGACTCTGGATAGTCAATGTTGATATGAATATCAACATTGGTGTACAGTATAGTTTGTAGCCTGTAGCCTGTACATATCTGCTAAACAAGAGCTTGTACATAAATGTCAAACCATGCAATCGGCATAGTACCTGGCAAATACTCAATTTGGCCTTAAGGTGATTGCCGATGGAAGTGTATTATGAAGTCATAGCTATTGCACCATTCGTGTTCAATTCATCCTTTTTACTCTAGAGATGTGTTCCAAAATATGTACTATGTGCATAGCAATGTAGAAGCAAAGGAATGGTTACAAAAGAGCATGGTAAATCTTGTGTCTATGGGATAGAAAACATACCTGGAATATTCCACCTTTTTGCCCAAAAAGGTGTCGATGGGAAAGAAAATATACCTGGAATATTCCAGGTATGCTTCGCACTCTCCGTGTGGCCAAAATGTATATACCAAGAAGCAAGCCAAGTAGTATTCAACCTTCGTACCGACCAGCCTAAGTACCAAAATAAATACCAATTAATCCAATTACCAAGTAATTGCATAGTAACTCAAGTATCAACCAACAAGTACCAACCAACCCGATGGCCAACCAACCCAAGTACCAACCCAAGTACCAACCAACCCAAATAGCAAACATGCCAAGTACTAACCAATCCAAGAACATTTGGACATTAGCACAATCATTTCTGTCAGTGTATAAACATATGTGGCGTACACAAGTATTTGTTCATTGGTGATGTTGGCTACATGTGTACATAAGCTGCATTCTATTGTCTATGTCAATGTGTTGCATAACATCTAATACATATAGGCCATTGGTGGTACTTATTCTATTTTTGAAATGAAACATTGGAAACATGGAAGGAGTGTTTTGGGGATATGTAACATGACATGTTAGTCATCATGAGGAGTATGAACATTTTGAGCATTCCGCACAAATTCATCTACCTCGTCCTCAGGGATAAATCTGTAGATTTCATCCTTGTTCTTCCGGAAGTTCCAGTACGCAAAGATTAATCGAGTCATCTCCATCATGTTCTCCATCCGATACATCAGCGTTTGGAGAGTAAATCGTCGGATGAACCGATTCACCTGCTCGTTTGCTGATGTGTTCACACCTGCATTGAACACCATTTCAAAGAGTGTCACAAATTCCTAAATAAAGCACGATGAATGGAGGAAAACATTTGGATGAAAACATACCTGATAGGTGGCTGTACAAGTCAGGGCTGAACGATGGAGAGCAGGTATGCTTCGCACTCTCCATGTGGCCGAAGTGAAATCGATCACATAAGAATCTTGTTGTCTTCAGAAGATGGGGACATCTACCGAGGCAGTACGTGTGCAGTTTACACGCATTGTCATAGAAAATGAATTTTGGACGGTTGTGGACATCAAACCGTGTCAAAAGTGTGGTAAAAAAATCGTTTGGAGATTCACCAGCGACCATGACATGGAATGCATAAATGATGAGGTGTGGACACACGACTGTGAAGATACCAGTGGTGCGATGACTTGCCTCAGCACTTGCAGAGTCGTTGGCATCACACTTCAAGTCATCTTTTGCATGCAGACTTTTCCCATCTTCATTCTCGAGATGTCGAAACTGTGGTCTCATCCTTTGCACCTCCCAATGCGGGTAACAAGCTGTTTTCACTTCTTGAACAGGCCCTTCAACATCAACCGCATCTTCTCGTGCCTGCAGATAAACTTATGGACATTATCTCACATTTCAGCCGTGACTATGTAATGTCAAGTTTAGGCAACAATGTTTACAATAGTGTAAATAAACGTACCACCATCACGGTCGTATCATACTGAAGCATCACTTGTTGGAGGACGTTTGAAAGCGCACTCGGCAAACTCTTTCTCACTAACGACCACACACGTCGGTCGAGCGTGGAACATTCCATAAGTGTTGTCTTCATGTGATGGTCCATGACCTTAGCCACAATGGGCATGTGGTCAATGACGTTCTCCCACCTTGTCACATTCATGTCTTCAGGAGTGTGCATGAAAGTCTTCAAATCTTCGTATGCTTGGGCATGGACGAGACATGTGTCCACACCCCATGTGCCCAAGGTGTACAAAAAGTTGTCGTATGGCTTGCTTGCCATAAAATACTGCCAAAAATCCCATGGTAGTAATTTATTCTTATGAATTCATGATCATCATTGCAGTAAATGTTCAACAAAGATATACCCTTTATTATCACTCACCTTTTCATCCGTTGCCGAACGAGGGTCGGGAAACTCCGTTGTTGCCAACTTGACCAGCTCCCACACGTTGGATGCTCCACAGGCTAGAAGTTTGGTCTTCAACATGTCGTAGTCCCTTTGAAGGAGGACATATCTTTCCTATCGCTTATGAGAGAAGCGACTCAACAGCCTCCTGGCAGATACATCAGTCACTACACGTCTCGGAAGAACTTTCCTGGGCACAACATAGCCTGCAATGGGTTGCGTGAAGTAGGGTCAATCAACTTGGTCTCCATTGCGGTTCGTCAATGCTGTACCATCACAGATGAGCATCTTCGGGTGTGTGCCACATTAATTACAACATGTTCCAAGACCTTCCACCTGTATAAGGCGAACAAATTCTTGCATCGCCTTTGCCAACGTTGTTCTACATGAAAATTGGAGATCCATTGTAGCCTTTGAGAAAAAAGTTATGGACTCAAAAATGGAAGACAATGATGTCCCATTGCAAGCAAAGGTAAGCACCCAAAGAAGTGCCGCATGGGTGAATGCCGTTGCCGCTGAAAAGATGAATACACCCTCTTCTCTGCCGTCAGGAAACACAATGCACTTGCACAAATCCGTGCGATAGAAGATGATGTTCACCTGCAATGATTACAAAGAAATACCATAGACCATGTTACGTCGACGTCTATCCCAACCAGGCAATGTCAAAACAATTGAGTTTAGGGTTTAGGGCCCACAGAACTTACAAACTTCGATGGATTCGATGTATCATGAAGCTTGATAGGTCTTGAATCCGTCATCCATTGATGACCACATGGACATCTGAGCTCTGTTGGAGTTGGTGCTTTTAAAATGAAGTCGTCAGCTTGGGCCATTGCCGCCAAAAGAGTTCCATCACCCATGTCTCCTCCCCTTGAGGGATGAAGACTTTTGTGCACATCCACCCTTTGGAATGAACGTACACGTGGCCACTGGCATACTGTCCACTCTTTGTGCACATGCTCTTCCTCCACACACCCTACTTTCTCACAAGTCAAACACACACGTGCCTCCTTCTCCACCAACAAAATGCGTGGTGCTCGCTCCTCTTCCAACAAGGGAGGCACAATCCACTTCGCACAATTGTCACGGTGGGCTTGTAAAACAGTTAGGTGCTTCTCACATCTTCCATGTCCGTTGTCACATGAACAACGGAATTCTCCTTGGATGTCTCCCTCCATCAAGCCCCATCCCACTACCCTTGCCCCCTTCATTGAAGCGCCAACATCAACTATGGAGAAGCAAGGGTTCTCATTCTGCGACACATTCACCTCCACCACCACATCCTTCTCAAGACAACTGTCAGTGAGAGGTCTACACAAGTTATCCTTTGCCCAAATCATGTGAACACACTCCTCCTTGTGACCCTTGTTGCATGTGCATGCAACTCCTCCACCCCATTGTTTCCACACATGCACAGGCATCGCATACTGAGCAGGCGGACTTGGTACAGGAAGGCACGGTATGAGGATCTCCTTCGCCTCATGGTCAAAGTCTGGTAGCAATGCACACGATGTTCCAATTCGTTGAATGAAGTTTGCTTCCTTGAACTTCTCCAAGTCGCTGAGAATTTTTTGAGAGACAGTTGTTGCTGTCTGTCCTTTGTCTAACTTTTTCAACTTTCTTCGTCGCAAATGTCGCTCCTCAAAGACATAATGGGGGAGGTTCTTGAACAGGCGGATTCGCACAGCACTTGGTGTCTGCAATTTACGAACGAAGGAAAACATCAATTAGTGCTTCTCTCGTGTAACACGCCATAGAATAAATTCTATTTTTTTTAAGCTTACAATACGACGTGGTTGACGATGTCCTCTTCTGGGCGGTCGATGTTGCGGCGACGGGTCCGCGTCACGTGAGGAGACAACTTCTTGATGAAGTGGCTCACCAACAGAGGCCCCATCGTTCGAAGTCTGGCTTCCTGCCACTCTTCCATTGTCTTGACCAACAGCTCCATTTGCTGTGCCGTTTGGACCTATGGGGATCCCAGCAGCCCTCAACACAACACAAAATGCTTCAAAAAGGGTTGTGGGAGGAGGTGAAGGCGGGGGAGGTGGAGGCGAGGGAGATGATGTCCTAGGATGTTTGGGCATGTCACTACAACAAGGTTTCTGCAGTGGTTTACCGACGTTCGGTTTGCAATGCGGGCACACTCGCTTAGATGGGTCTTGGGTCCACGTGTATCTCTCCTCATCACGTATGAAAAGACTCTCGAAGTCGGTGATCTTCAACTTCATGAAAACACACCTGAATGCAACAACATACCTCCATTTAACACATTTCTTACATTACAACTTATACAGAATGAGAAAGAGTTAAAAATGTATTTAACCTTACCTTCGACAATACCAGCGTATGCATCCAGCAGCATTGTCCAGTCTTGATTCACCATCATGCTGATGACGTGCAGTGCTGTGTCTCCCTTTGCAATCCTTGTCTGGGCATACCCATAGCCCTCCATTTCTGACAAGGAGTGCTTCCTCATTGGTGTCCCGTGTACAACGTCCTTTCACAAAAACTGGCGGGGGGAAAAAATTTCGCACATTTTTGTAAGTGTCAACAAGAACTTTGAAGTTCCACTTCTTTCCTGTTTCATTGCAGATATGACAACACACGTTTAGTCCTGAAGAGTTGTCCGCAATGATGCGCATGTCCGCCGGCCATCGAACACGGGACCGGGCTTCAGGCACAGGTGGACGCGGAGGTGGAGGCCGCATCTGCAAAGTTCAAAGGACACAACACAATAACACAAAGATGAAAACATGGAGAAGAAGACTCATGAAATGACAAGACAAACATGGAGTACAAGCATGGACGAATGACACAATGAAGATAACCTCACAAGAAGAATATGGAAAGAAGAAAAGATGGAGTATAAACATATACTCAAGTATAAACATATATACATATATATATAAACGCATGAGACAATGGAGAGATATTGCAAAGGAAAAGAGGGTGGGAAAGGAGGGTAATGGGGGGGGAGGTGATAGTGATGGAAAGAGAAGCCCACGCAGTCTGGAGTGTCCTTGGAAGGGAATAGAAGCTGGAGGGCAACACCACTGTACATGTCTAGAGATGGCCAAACTCTACATTGAAGTTGAGCCCATTTGGGGGAGGACAAGAGGAGGTAATGGTGGGGAAGAATAGCCCATAGTCTAGAGTGTCCTTGGAGCGAACTAGAAGATTGGGAGACCACCACCCTATATGCTTGAAGTTGGCACCCATGGAGGAAGGGATGTGCTAGGCATACCTTGACAAGGTTCTCTACTCTTGTGGAAACACTTGTTTGCATCGGGAGCCGCACGGCGTAAGAGTGCTTGCACGATCTGCAAAGACATATATGCTCCGGGAAGACACGGTTGTGGCAAAGAACCATGGAACGGTGCGGAAAGGATTCAACCGCGCGGATGTACAACGGCGCGGCGTGCACCTGTCTTCGTGGAAATGGTCATCGTGACAGAAAAGTGTACTCGATGCAGGTTGCGCTGAACTACGTGACGCAATTCCAACCTCGCGGAAAACCCTAACGGCGTGGAATTCTAACATCCTCGTGGAAATGGAGGAGCCTTCCACTCTTACGAAACGTCGGTGACATTGCGTAACAAGGAGGATACATACACGCGTTCGCGAATGTCCGAACGGTGTGGAAAACGTCTTAGTGGAAAATGTCGTCGGCGCAGCAAATTGTCAACCATGCAGAAAGTCAGTAACGTTGCGAAAGAGGCTGATGTAAAGCCATGGATGTGCGCGGTATCTTTTGCACCGCCTTTATGAACGATGCAGAATCGTCCTTGTGGAAACTTCCGTCGGCGGGGAACACTTTCAACCGCGCGGAACAATACCAACGTTGCAGAAGATACTGATATACAATAGTCTATCCGCACGGAAGCGCTCCATCCTCGCACAAGACAGGAACGTTGCGGAATCGTCCTTCTGAAAACTTTTGTCGGCGTGGAAACTTTCAAACTGAGCGGAAAAATCTCAACGTTGCAGAAGAGATCAATACACAATAGTGTATCCGCGCGGAACCGCTCAATCCTCGTGGAAAGACATGAACATTGCAGAACGAATGAATTGCGTGCTTACGTTGCGTCGACATGAACGCCTAGCGAGAGTGACATCACGAATGGAACGTGTAATGCGAACGGTGCGGAAGGTGTCCTTATGGAAACTTGCGTCTGCGTGGAAATCGTTCAACCGCGCGGAACAACATTAACGTTGCAGAAGCGTCTTTGTGGAAACTTCCGTCGTCGAGGAAAACTTGCAACCGTGCGGAAACATGTCAACTTTGCAGAAGGGACTGATATAAAAAAGTGTATCCGCGCGGAATCACTCATTCCTCGCGGAAAGGAATGAACGTTGCAGAATCGTCCTTGTAGAAAATACCGTCAGCATGGAAAACTTTCAACCGCGCGGAAACATGTCAACGTTGCAGAAGAAACTGATGTCGAAAAGTGTATCCGCGCGATATCACTCAACCCTCGCGGAAAGGCGTGAACATTGCAGAATCGTCCTTGTGGAAAATACTGTCGGCGTGGTAAACTTTAATCCGCGCGGAAACATGACAACGTTGCAGAAGTGACTGATATAGAAAATTGTATCCGCGCGGCATCACTCAATCCTCGCGGAGAGGCATGAACGTTGCAGAATCGTCCTTGTGGAATACAACGTCTGCGTGGAAAACTTTCAACCGCGCGGAAACATGTCAACGTTGCAGAAGAGACTGATATAGAAAAGTGTGTCCGCGCGATATCACTCAATCCTCGCGGAAAGGCATGAACGTTGCAGAATCGTCCTTGTGGAAAATGCCGTCGGCGTGGTAAACTTTCATCCGCGCGGAAACATTTCAACGTTGCAGAAGTGACTGATATAGAACAGTGTATCCGCGCGGCATCACTCAATCCTCGGGGAGAGACATGAACGTTGCAGAATCGTCCTTGTGGAATACACCGTCTGCATGGAAAACTTTAAACCGCAAGGAAACATGTCAACGTTGCAGAAGAGACTGATATAGAAAAGTGTATCCGCGCGGAATCACTCAATCCTCGCGGAAAGGCATGAACTTCGCAGACTTGTCCTTGTGGAAACTTCCTTCGGCGTGGAAACATGTCAACGTTGCAAAAGCGTCGGTGTGGAAAAATTTCAACCGTGCGGAAATAAGTGAACAATCCGCAACCCATGATGCAGATTGAGGTGAACCCGAATGAAAACTGGTTGAATTTTGCAGGAGACGCCAAAGCATGCCTAAAGGAGCACAATATGAAACAATGAAATACACCTGGGTATATTGGAAACATATCAACGTAACCAGGGTCAGTCGGAAAATTAACCTGGGTAAATGAACAACACCTACCCTAAATACATTGTGGATTCCATTTTTTTGACAAGCCCATGTGCTGTGTGCGCACCCACTGTTCTTTCAGTGCGGTCGACGGAACCAGAGCCAATACTAAACAGATCGACGAGCCGTAAAATTTGTCTGGTAGCCCTACACAATCCCTAATACACTGTGGATTCCGTTCCATAAACTTTCCCACGGCATTTTTTTTGACAAGCCCAGGTGCTGTGTGCGCACCCACTGTTCTTTCGGTGCGGTCGACGGAACCAGGGCCAATACTAAACAGATCGACGAGCCGTAAAATTTGTCTGGTAGCCCTACACAATCCCCAATACACTGTGGATTCCGTTCCATAAATTTTCCCACAGCATTTTTTTGACAAGCCCAGGTGCTGTGTGCGCACCCACTGTTCTCTCGGTGCGGTCGACGGAACCAGGGCCAATACTAAACAGATCAACGAGCCGCAAAATTTGTCTTGTAGCCCTACACAATCCCTAATACACTGTGGATTCCGTTCCACAAATTTTCCCATGGCATTTCTTTGACAAGCCCAGGTGCTGTGTGCGCACCCACTGTTCTTTCGGTGCGGTCGACGGAACCAGGGCCAATACTAAACAGATCGACGAGCCGTAAAATTTTCCTGGTAGCCCTACACAGTCCCTAATACACTGTGGATTCCGTTCAATAAATTTTCCCTTGGGGAAATTTAGATACATATACATATACATATACATATACACATACACATACACATACACATACACATACACATACACATACACATACACATACACATACACATACACATACACATACACATACACATACATATACATATACATATACACATACATATACATATACATATAGATATACATATACATATTCATATACATATACGTATACATATACATATACATATACATATACATATACATATACATATACATATACATATACACATACATACACATACACATACACATACACATATACATATACATATACATATACATATACATATACATATACATATACATATACATATACATATACATATACATATACATATACATATACATATACATATACATATA
>SZWC01006346.1:41048-82676 GCA_023375785.1 Penium margaritaceum | reverse complement strand
ATACACATACATATACATATACATATACATATACATTTACATATACATATACATATACAAAAATCGTAAATGTATATATGAAACGTTTTTAAACGTAGTCCATATCATTATCACGTTCATTTCCTTGTAATATTGTACCTGTTGATTCCATCACCTTCCTTAGGTTCCCCTCTTAACTCCCATGATATTGGCCCAGGTTCAATCTTAGCAAAGTAGTAAGGCCTTGGAAAAAAACGAAGAGGAGTAGTCATCTTTCCTCAATGTCGCGTAGGAGTGCACGTTCCACAACGTTTGCATCGCATCCGCACCGATTGCACTAATCCACAACGTTTGTAATTATGTGCAACGTTCTTTCAAACTCTCGTTTCATGCCACAAGGTTGCAGTGTCATCCTACTAACGAGTGTATCGTTCCGCAACGTCGTGTGGACGTGGTACAATCCACAACGACTGCGTAACGAAGCACAAATGCAACATCTACCTCCATCCACGACGTTTTGCAACCTAGCAGAAAACGTAATGCCACCACGTTCGACTAACGCCGCAGAAAACACGGACATTCTTTCGTTCCACAACGTTATATGGACGTTATATGATGCTGCGGCGATTACACAGTTCCACCACGACTGGATGTCGGTGCAGATTGTATGGATATTGACCGGTTATCGTGCCGGTATCCGGTTTCTGTCTGCGAACTGAATTGACTAATTCATTCTTGTTCGTACGGATTTTTCTTTGCAATTATTAGTCCCCGATGATGCTAACGTAATTTTGCGCGATTGGCTTTCATTTTTTTGTCGCTTGTTGTTCAATAGTGAAGATATGGCACCCGAATCTGCGCGCACGTCGCGCAGATTCGGGTGATGATGTTCACGATTAAACTAGAGTCCAAGGACTCCGCTGATGGACCGTCGTCGTCATCGCGCAAAACTGGAAAATTTTAATAGAAAAACCCGCCCTCGGATCAGATAGACCCTGCCTGTTTCGCACGACGGCGATACTGGCGTCACCCGTTGACCCATTTTAATGCAAAAATTCAACTAGTGGCGGGAGAGACGTAATTTTTTACCCATCAGCCATGACTGATGGCGTGTGACCGTGATGGCCAGTCAATCGTTCCAGATCATCCGTCCGATTAAATTTTGTCGTTCTCGCGCTTTTTTTTAAACCCCGTCTGATGGCCTTTGACCCCGGCCATAGACCGGAGGGACAACATACCGCTGCCAGAGTACCCTGGTACTCAATACAGCGGTATCCTAGTCTTCTGGAAGGTCACACCCACACTAGTACCGGTATTGTGTTACCCATGGAATTAGTAAAGTGCCGAGGTATTCAAAGAGTACCACCTTACATAGTCTACCGTAGATATTAAACCAGTAGATCGTCTGTGAGATGCAAGTAACTCCAAAAAAAAAGTGTGAATCATCGTTTGCGACAGTCAAGTTTATTTCTATCGAAGAAAATAGGATAGAAAACAGTACAGCCATAGCTCTTTTCTCTGGGTTTGAAAATGCCGCTGTACGATACCTCGGTACGATACCGTGGCACACTAAAGGGGAACCCCTCGGGCTAGCTATGGATACCATACCGATGTTGCAAAAAAGTAACGGTACCGCGGTACCAAGATACCATCGTACAAAACTGTATTACACCCTAGTGCCTGGTGATTTCGTTCATTTAGAACCGAAAATTTTAGACATTTTTGTTTTTGTCGTCGAGTTCATATCCCATCATTTTTAGAAAAATCCTAGAAACTATGGGGGTGCTCCCTTGAATTCGGTAACCGGTCCAAGTCAATATGTCGATTCGGTGAACAAGGGTGTCAGTTTGACTGAATATGAGCCGTCGTGCCATGTTTACACGCACGTTAGTGGGATGACCGCGATGCTGCATCTCGCTCCAACGGCCAATACAACAATCACGTCAGAAACACGCAGTAACCAAAAGCCTCGAACAATGCAATTGAGCCAAAGTCGGACATGGCACATGACGAGCTTGTTTCATTCCGATATATACGAGCTAACACAATGTGAAAAAAAAGATTCGCTAACATATCCTAAGATGTAACATAAGAAGTGATACTTTGAATTCGATGATGGAGTCTGTGAACTAATTTGATGCCTCAATGAATTCGACAAAAGATCAAATTTGGCGAAATCCGGCCACCAAAACTAGTTAAAATAAAAAACATTAGGCAGTAGGGTATTACACAATAATACCGTTGCCATCCTTATAATCGATGTTGTTTCAACTATTTTAGCTACCAGAGACCACCTGGTTTCCCTCCAAACACCAAGAATTTTTCAAGATAACGATGTGAAAGTCCTTCTAACATTGTGTTACGTGGAGAAATGTAAGTGGTTTGCAGGGATGAGCTGTGGAGTAGTACACGATTCAAGTATTTGGGAAAAATGGATTGTTTTTGAATAAGGAGTAAGTACTTTGACAAAAAAATGTCAAAAAAGTCGAGCGCAAGTATTCAATGATGGGAATCAAAATGAGGAATATGTTTGGTCTTCAAGGCCTGAGCTGTCTGCCACATGTGAAGTCGTTGTGAATGGTCACTTTAAGTGGCTTCAAGTCATTTGAAGTGTATTGTTATGAAATTCTACCATCGTGAATTGAAACAAAGTGTATCGTAACATCCATCCGGTTCATGATATTGCTATTGACCATTCTAAACAATGGTCTAAGTTGTGAAAATCTTCGAGAGCAAGACACTACAGATCAGGGCAAGTGGCTAAAATTCCCTCACATGGTAAAAAACATAGAGATCAAACTGTTGTGGACCACAAATACAAGGATGTAACTGCCCACTCACGCACTTAAGGGATTCGTGTACGTCTTGGATATAACACTTCCATCCTCTTAGTCGCGACTGCCTACGTGTAAGCATACACATGCCGGTGACAACAATGGTAGTCATCAATCAGATAATCAATATCTCGGTGGTTGCCGCAAAATTCACGACTGTTGTGCATGGCATTGTAGTCATGCCACTTGACCACATACTCGATTGGATTTCTCCGGCATTGATGTCCAAGAACGTCTTCAATCACATACTTTGTGTCCCTAGCTACTTGTCCATGAGGCAAAGGCACGATGTCTCGATCGAGGAAGTTCTTGCTGGGCACGTTATACGGTTTGAACTATTGATGTGGAAGACAGTGTGGATTGCCATTTGGTAAGGTATGTGAGTTGAACGAAGACAAGTGCTTCCACTTTCTTTATGTTGAACGGGCAGAACCACCATGGTTTGAGCTTCACAAAGTCCTATCATTTGAACTTGATTTTTTCAAGCCTAGGAAGTGATCATCACCACTAAACACACCAAATTTGCAATGTTAGTCTGCTGTTTGTGCCTTTGCGACAGTCTTTCACGTTTCCTTTAAACTGATGGAGAAATCCAGGCCATGGATGTTGATTGCTGAATTCAACTCTGGCTTTGAAGTCTTTGACCGTATGGCAGGAAGTAGACCACCTCCAGCTGAATATAACCCGTTGCGGAGCAAGTAGTAGAGTTGTATGCGATCAAGACGGTCATCAGTATTGGTGTAAAGTCAGCACCGTGCGGCTTGCACAATGTGCGAAGTTGTTCAAGCATCTCATTGGTCCGCTCCGTCTTCTCATTGATTTGAAAGTGGAACACTATTGATACATAGTTTCGACCACCCTAATTTTTCATGAATTTGGGCCAAAAAATGTTAGCAAAGAGGGCATACCTATGGCTGATGATGGTATGTGGCACGTAGTGCACTGCCACAATCTGATTCAGAAAGATCCGTTACAGTCACTCGGTGGTAGCGGTTCTTGTTGTTAGGATGGAGGTATGGTTCATCATCCCACTTTTACACACTCCACTACATATGTATACTACTCTTGCGTTATCTTCCCTTCCGATAAGTTTGCTCGCATGTATTCACTTATTAGATCATTGGTTTCTCAATGAACAAATGTAGTTTCCTTCCCTAGAAAAAAATAGTTACAGGTATGAATATTTTAATTCTTTGTTCTCTGTAAATACAAAAATGTACTTACTTAGCTTTAAGATGACCTATATACATCTCAAAACGTTAGGTAGGCTATGTCTTTCATATACATAATGTAATATAAACCCAAGCAAAGAATAAAGATGATAATTAGAGGGCAAAAAGGACATCCGGTAGCTTTCATGAAAGTTCACGTATGCCATGAACTTCGTAATTAACTCGAAGCCAATTGTGCCCCCCCTCGCCACTTACCCGATTGTATTTGGATGATGTATCGGGTAGTGTATCATGGGGTTTCGAATGTCAGGATGGAATCCACGTGGTGCGGTCCCAACGTTGGTCTGATAGGCTCTATTGGTTCACGTCTATTGTTTTGAGTGAATCTGAGACTGAGCGTGAGCTTTCTGGTCGCCTCGCGCTTTGTGAGCAGGAATTTAGAGACAGTCCGTTTTGCGAAGGGAATGACGTCGTTTTGCGTTAGTTTGTGGACATAGACATGATCACAACATTTACAGGGCTAGTAATGAGCTTTCCAACGCATCGAACCGCGTGCAATTTGGCCAAGTGTAGGCCAAGTTATGCTTGCCAAAGCACAGGTCTCACCCACCACAGAAACGCCTAACGCCTCCATGGTGCGCACACGCCATGGCGCCTTCCTTCACGTGCGAAACGCCTTTCCCAATGCACAGATCCTCTTGCACGTGGTGTAGGGGTCTCTTGCACTTTTTCCACGCACCCTACCCAATTTTGGGTCGAGTTTGGTGATGGGGTGTGACGAGGTTCGAAACTTGTCCGCAGACCTGCAGTCAGAGTTTTGACGAAGTCCACGAGTAACAAAACGTACTGCTGAGTTTCAGACGTCAAGCCAGGTTTTTGGTTTAAGTCCCTCAGTAACAACCTGCACTACTGGATCCGGTGGATGATCCGCTGGATCAGGTGGATCATCCACCGGACGCCTCGGCAGGCCTATCGGAGCAATTTCTCCAGATGGTAATTTTGTTACTCGGTTCGGTCGATTATCGACCGGATTTTGAGTTGCAGCTGGCTCCCATAGCCGCTGCGCACACCCCAGCTTTGGAAGGCCATATCTCCCTCGATACTTGTTCGATTCCAGCGAAACAACTTCCACCGGATCCAACAACTCGTCAACTTTACGGGAAAATCCTCCATTTGAGAATCGGAGCAATTCTTGAGTCGCCAGATCCGCCGGCGCGGAGCTTCCACTTTCTGGCGGCTCATCGACGCCTCCCCGTGCCACACTTGGGCATGCGGAGGGGCAATTTTTCAACATCAAAAACCCGTACACAAACAAACTGTTGGGATCCACCCAATCCAATCTTCAACTAGTTGTGTGTAACGAGGTCTGTATTGTGTGCATGCTTAAAAGAGTACACAAGTGTATTCATACACTTTTGAACAAATTCAGACCCCTCCACATACACTTTCGAATACAACCCCCTCAATACACATGGATTATGGGGGGGGGGGGGGCAGTGACTACCTGTTCTCTCCACCCCCTCCCCCCAAAAGTAGGAAGTTTATGTGGCGTGTTTAGAGGTGATTGTAGCGGACAGAAAACAAGAACAATACATATGTGTATTATTTATTCATTATGAGTAAGTCAATTTGAGACGTTGATCGTGCGATCTGGACGGGTTAGAGAAAACCCATAAATTTCTTTGCTGACGTTGCAAGGTTGATAACGGCACCCCTTCTACAACCCCCCCTCCCCAACCAAAGCACGTGTGTATTGGGGGAGTGTGTTGGAGGGAGTATTTGGCAATCAATACAAAAACAGAGGCCAGTGTATTTGTACACTTGTGTATGAATTCGACCCCCTCCAGATTCACTTCTGGATACACTCCACCGATTCACTTTGATTGGGGGGGGGGGAGGGGGGAGGGGGACTCGACATCCCCCCCCCCCCCCAAGTGAGAATTGTATCTGGCTCGTGTATCGGAATTTGTCACTGATAGACAAAAAAATAGAAACACGAGTGTATTTTGATAAGGAAATGCATAAAGTTTCCGATCTCGATGTTTTGACGGTTTGTGTTTTGCGACGATTTGCTATTGGCACAATGCGAAGTTTGAAATGACACCCCAACATAACTCCCCCCTCCCATGATATTGCAGATGTATTGGGGACGTGTATCGGGCAGTGTCTCTTTCACATTGTCAAAAATGTACACATGTGTATTTGTACACATTTGTACTAAGTCGACCCCTCTCTAGATACAATACCCAACACAAACCCCAAATACACTTTGACCTAGGGGTGGGGGGGGGGGGTCGACGACGAACACTCCCCCTCCAAAAGTGAGAAGTGTATCTAGCGAGGGTATCACTTGTTGTAGCAAGTAGACAACTGCAATAAGAAACACGTGAATGTTATTTGTAGGTAGCGGAGGTATGGTTAACTGGGGCCTTTATCTATACTGATTTTCAAGTGCACCCGTCTAGTGTGTGATTTTGTCCTATATGGAAAGCTGAACCCCCACCCCTATGGGTCGGTCCAATGCGTGGAGCTAGTGTATGAGTGTAGTGCGCTCATTCTCCACACAAAAGTACACTAATGACGCACTCAGTGCGTGCTTTTATCCTATATAGAAAACTGGAACCCCACCCCTATGTGAGGGTCTAGTGCTTGGGGTTAGTGTATGAGGGAAGTACGCTTGTTTCCCACACAAAAGTACACTGATCATACACTCATTGCGTGATTTTATCCTACATGGAAAACTGGACCCCCTCCCCTATGGGGGGGTCCAGTGCGTGGGGCTATTGTATGAGGGCAGTGCGCTCATTCCCCACATAAAAGTACACTGATCTTACACTCAGTGCGTGATTTTGTCCTCTTTGGAAAACTGGAACCCTGCCCCTCTAGGGGGGGGGTCGAGTGCATGGGGCTAGTATATGAGGGAAGTGTGCTTGTTCCCCACACAAAAGTACACTGGTCACACACTCCGTGCGTGATTTAATCCTATATGGAAAAACTACACCCCCACCCTTATGGGGGGGTCCAGTGCGTGGGGCTAGTGTATGAGTGCAGTGCGCTCATTCCCCCTTCAAAAGTACACTGATCACACACTCAGTGCGTGATTTTATCCTACATGGAAAACTAGATCCCCACCCTTATGGGGGGGGGGGGTCCAGTGCATGAGACTAGTGCATGAGGGCAGTGCGCTTGTTTCCCACACAAAAATACACTGATCACACACTCAGTGCGTGATTTTGTCTTACATCGAAAACTGGACCTCTTCCCCCATGGAGGGGTCCCATGCGTGGGGCTAGTGTATGAGGGAAGTGTGCTCGTTCCCCATACAAAAGTACACTCATCATGCACTCAGTGCATGATTTTGTCCTCCTTGGAACACTTGAACCCCGCCCCTAAGGGGGGTCCAGTGCGTAGGGCTAGTGTATGAGGGCAGTGCGCTCGTTCCCCCACACAAAAATAGATTGATCATGCACTCAGTGCGTGATTTTGTCCTATATGGAAAAATTTACCCCCCCTATGGGGGGGTCGAGTGCGTGGGGCTAGTGTATGAGGGTAGTGCGCTCGTTTCCCATACAAAAATACACTGATAACACACTCAGTGCGTGATCTTGTCCTATACGAAAAACTAGACCCCCACCCCTATGGGGGGGTTATGTATGTGGGGCTAGTGTATGTACATACTCAATGTGTACATACAAAATTTGAGTACACTAGAATTTCAGTGCCCTTGCCTAGTGCGAGCCCACTACTAGAGCGCACTCGAAACCCAGTGCGTGATTGGCCTACCATCAACCATATATGAGNCGCTTGACCTTTGTTATCTGCCGCCTGAGCGTCGGATCCCCCATTTGAACAAATGAGAAGCAGTTGAGGCATAAGAAAACAACGGAGTACACTTACGAGTCCGATAGTATAAAACGGACATAGCACACATGTTGCATATGTACAAAAGTGGGTTCTATTTCAGAAAAAGAGATGTGTTGAAGTGACATCTGAGATAAATCTAATCTTTTTTGCTATAAAAATAAAAGAAATCCAGGTCTTTGGAACGTTCAGTTAAATCATTGTATGCATGTACATAAGACATACTGTGCACATGATTGCCGCAAGTAATTTATCAAAAACACTGTTAACTTACATTTTTTTTCACACGATCCTCAACTTATGTTTCCGTCTTGTCCACTGATTATGAAGTGTATGATTTGGTATGACTGGGCATAAATTAAATTAAGACATATTAGACAAGAGTACATCTATCACTTATGTGTTGCTCATAAATCAGAATTACTAGCATTTGAAAAAAAACTGAAAGGTATGAGAATTTGAAGGAAGTTCAATGAAACCTCAAAGGTATTATACACTGAAGTATTTTTGTATATGGGATTTACATGTAAGTTCTTGGAAGCATTCATATTAATGGTAACTCATTTCCAGGAAACATCCTCCACGTATGTTCTAAAACGATACACTAGTTTATCATTGTGTAACTTTGGGGTGATTGACCATTAATGTCAGGATGAGGCGTGACATTTTATCTGTCCACTACCACGATGGTGGTGTCATAGCCCTTGGGAGTGGCAAGAAACCCCATCACAAAGTCCATGCTGATGTTGGCCCACGGCTCCTTTGGAACATGGAGAGGTTGAAGCAGTCATTGCGGGGTTATGCGAGGAGATTCTTGTCACTATCAAGTGTGATATAGTTTGCACAAGACTTCCATGTTGGCCCACACCTTCTCCCACCAGTAATGCTTTGCCAGATTCTTGAGCATCTTGTCCTCGCCGAAGTGTCCACCTGCACCGGTGTCATGGAACATTTCCAATAGCATCCATAAAAACTCCTCCTTTGGTGGTACAACAGCCAGGTGAGCGCATGGCCTTCATAAGTAGGGATTTTCAAACCAAAACCTGGTCTTTTCATGTCTGTAAAACTTCTCATATTCCTTTGCAAAGAGACTTGTGAGGTATGGGTCGCGTTCGATGAATAGTGTGTTTATCATGACGATAAAATCTAGTTCCGGGATCAACACATTCGCTGAAATGTTTTTCCGGGTCAACACTCGATGTCGTAGTCTTAGTTGGACTTGCAGGATTGAATTCATCAAGTTTGTCAATGGCTAGGATTTGGCTAAGTCTTGAAATGTTTACAGTGCATGATTGTGGGTGAAAATGATGCATCGCAGTCATTTCAAGTAGTACTGGCATGTTTTCAATGCGTGCACAAATGTATGCATTTATTTCTTGTGCATCACCTAGTTGAGTCTGGCCCACGCAGTTTTCAAGACACATATGGAATAGGGTATTCCTCACCACCGTTGTCTTGAGAGAAAATGGTTGCAATTGCTCAAGCAAACTCATCTGTGGCTATGATGTAGTCCACCGTTGGATCTTCCCATCATAAGGCTAGCACCGAAGTCACACAATTTCTCAAAGAGTTGAACACTTCTTGTTCTCTATCCCCCCGGTATCACTCAATGTTTTAACGACTGAGGTTGGAGAGAAACACTGACACCCGGGTGTGGTCTTTTATGAATCAATAGTAGTAGATGCAAAATCATGAAAATGTTTGGACGTCCCAAACATTGGTCAACGTCCGCCAATCTGCGACTGCCTCAACCTTTTTTTAATACATGATGCTTCTTCCGCCGCCAATGATATGGACCAAAACCTTAATGGAACGGCAACCAAAGTCATATTTTGAGAGTTTTTTGTGAAATTATTCTCTATGCAGAACCCTCAGAATATATTTGAGATGTCCATTCTGCTCCATCAAGGTACTGCAAGTACACCACGAAGTTGTCAACATGTATGACAACAAAGTCATCAAGGTACGGGAAAAAGACGTTCATCACCGCCATGAATGTTGTACAAACATTTGAGTCCAAAGAAAATCACCCCGACATTGAAGTGCCTTTATCTGATGTGGAATGTTGTCTTCTCAATGTAATTAGCAGGTATATTGATTTGATTATAAGTACTATGTAGGTTGATTTTTATGCAGAACTTCATCTTCTAGCAGAAGAGGGTAGTGGTTCTTGAGGACATTTTTCAACACTCATTAATCCATGCAAATCTGCATTTATCGAGTTTTATTTTTCCCAAAAAGGAAAAGTGTTGTGTAGGATGACGTGGAGGGGTTGATGAACCCCTTAGTACACATATTGTCCAGCTACGTCTTTAGTTTGGTTAGCTTGTGGTCTTTCATCTGATAGGTCCGCCTCAGTGTCAGCCTGCTCAATGCTTCTGGTGTATCTCATGATTTTTCTGTTGCGAGGGTAGCTTTCAGGGTAGTTTGTTGGGGGAAACCAGTTTGAAATCTTCAATGAATGACTGTAACACCTTTGGAACGCCTTTGACCTTGTCAGGTTTCGAGGCAGATGTGGTCACCTCAGGTATCATTATTTCTTTTGCTTCTCCTCTCTCAATGTAGAACGGCAATGTTTATTCTCCACATCACACATATGTGTAACCCATGTCCAAAGACATCAGCTGGCATTTTGCAACAGATGCAGCTTCCTCTACTGCTTCCACGTCTTTTGCTTTCCTTAATGGCACCTGCATCTTGGGTCATTCAGTTAGAGTTAGGTGTCAGTTTTGCCATCCATGCTGACGTAAACAGATCCCCTACACCTTTCTACCTCTGGATTACAACCGTACAAGAAATCTCGCCCAAGGATGATGTGGACAACATTGCAGTCGGATTGGTTCGCAAAGTCCTCCGATCTATACGCATATGAAGATAGTTTTTCCTTCAAACACTCAAGGTTCTGTGACAAAATCTAGCTTTTGAATTATGTTGTTGCTTACAAAACTATGTCAAGCTCCTCCATCAAGTAATGCATGTGCTATTTTGTGTGTTTCACAACCCTTCAATTGTACTCATGGAAATATCACCCGTAGGTCGTCCTTGTTCTCCTCGTCCAACTTTTCAAATCTCTGGAACTGTCATCTTTTGTGATGTACGCCGCTATGATGGGTGATCGGTCAACATAGATTTTTCCAACCAGACAAGACTTCCACCATCCACTCCTTCCCTTCGTCGTTTCCTGACTCCTCTTTTTTTCTATGGCTTCCCCCCGTTTTGCCCCCCTTTTGTTTCCATTTGGACAGTCCAGCATGATGTGGCTTGGCTTCCTGCAAGTCTAGGAAAGGTGATGATCACGTTGATTAACGGCTTCAACCTCCATTGGAGACAAATGTTCCTTCGGCTCTGTCTTCCCTCTACCACAATAAGAATTGCAAAACTTGGGTTACCTACTATTGGATTCCTGCATCCAGCTTTTGTGCTTAGTGTTGTCGATGCAATCTGTTAATGTGACCATTCAGGGAAGGTCATCTTGGATTTTGAATATTGCAATTGCTCACTGAATGTCTCGCTTGAGGACATTGTTGTAGTAGAAACAGACTTCCTTGGGGACCAAGTCGCTGCAGATGATGATGCTACACAAATGCTGCACATTCCCCGCCACGTTCGACTGCTGACACAGGCGTTGAAGCCTGTACCATGCATCAGACTTCTTGTTCCTTTTTCCAAGGCAAGCAAATGTGACCCAAGTGAGATCGCTCTAGTTTCCTGGTGAAGTCTAAGAGTCATGCCACATAGGATTGGTGTCACGCGGGTTTCTGCGGCTAATCCGCGGAAAGGTCAGTCCACGGAGGAAGGGAGACGACCAAGACTGGGATTCGTGCAAGGCACGCTGGCTCCCGCGGCAAGGGCGGTCAAGCATTGGGTAGCGCGGAATCCAGCGGCGGTGGAGATGGGAATACTGGCCGGAAGCTGCCGCAGGTTGACATTGTCATCTGCGGCAACTTCCCTACGGCTATCTTGATGCGGAAGCTGTGAAAGGGCGGGAAAAAGCAACAGCGAGATCCGCGGCGGGAAGGGAACAAGTGCGGACCGCAGGAGGAAGCACAATGACGATATCAATCAGACAGAACAAGCGGATGCACGCAGCAGCCAGGGGAGCGGCCACCAATCAGCACTAAGGGTCGGAGCATCAATCAAGGAGAAACATCCGGAGGACGTAACGCGGAAGGATGAAGATTCAAGGAAGAACACTAGGTCCGCGCGCACGAGCCACGGATGTAGAAGAAGACACCTAGTAGGAAACAGAAGAAGAAGAATGTTTCCTTGCGTGATTACGGACAAGACCCGCGGTGTGTAGACACACTACATGGAGTCCAACTAGGAAGATAAAGGATAATGTATGAGGGACGAGACCCATGGTGCGCAAACGTGCCGTGCGGAGTCCCGAGTAGATAAGGCCTAGGTAGTGGTGACTGAAGTGTTCTTACAATCTTCCAGGCTCGGCCTCTCAATTGTCGATTGACCAGAATTCCGCTATCCATGAACTCTGCTCCAAGTTATGAAAGAGATTCATCCGCTCTCATTTTTATCTCTAGCGTTCCGCTCCCCGCCTCCCATTGCACCGTGAATGTTCTTCCCGCGGTCAGCGGAACTGAGTGTGTGAAGAAGCAAGCTTAGGGTGAGGTGAACTACCGGCGGTGCCCTTGCTTGCCCACGGCCGCGAAACGAGGTTCCGCGGAGAGGAGCTGGAAGCCACGAGGTGACACGCTTGCGTGAGGCAAGAAGTGGACTGCGGAGCGTCACTCATCGGTGGGGTTCTCGCACATAGGTCAATCCTGTGGGTCGTAGATTTTGTTGAGCAAGAGTGGTGCCTCAAGGGAGCAGCCGCGGAGGGACCTTGGCCTGGATCATCTGTACTAGAGGCTTGGCATCCGCGGAAAGCGCGAAACAGAAAGAAGTGTGGAACGGAAGCTAGCGCGGAGCAGGGAAGGCACGGAACAGGAGAAGCGCAGAGCAAGGCAAGCGCGGAATAATCCTACAATGCGGCAGAATTGGGAGTATCAGTGTCATGGTGCGCTGAGCGTGGAGAGTTCCTTGCTCTTTGCTCAGCGGAACTGCACGCGACCTTCAGATCAGTATTTGATGTCGTCGGCCTGTTTCGAGCAACAGGATATGGGGCGACGGTACCAACACCAGCAGCGGCGATCACCAGCACGATGCTTCCTGCCGCGCCAAGCCACGACCCACGCTGGCAGCCGGGACCTGTCCCCCATGCTGTCCCGCACCCCTGTCAGCTCCTCCCCAGGATCTGACCCACTCGCCCAGCACCGGAAGGTAACCGAGTGGCTGGAGCAGCTACAATGGCGTCGTATCATGGAGGCATTGGGCGAGCTTGTGGAGGTGAAAAGTGTCCACAGCCAGGGCAGCAACGGATCTGCCCAGCACCAACAGGGATGGGAGGGCCAGGAGGACAAGGCCCTAGGAATGCAATGGTCCTCCGACGTCCAACCATTGCTGGGGGAATCCTCAGCTGGTGGAGAGCTAGGGGCCTACCGCGGATTGGTCTACCGACGCCGTGGTGGACAAATGCCACCGACAACTGGCAAGCTGACGCTGTAGAATTCGCCACCCCCAGCACTCAAACTGGTGAGTCCCGGGGAATCGTGGGAAGTGCGCAAACAAGTGTGAAGCCACAGACCTCCGCATCAAAACCAATGCAACAGATGAGCCAGTCCCAGCCTCACCGAAGAACTCCACTGACGGGAACACCGACGCCATACGCCATGACGGGCGCAATGCAACAGCAGCTGAACTCATCGCAGGTGGTTGCGGATGCCGTGCGTACAGGGATCATGATGCCCTCCTCCGCACCAGGGACGCAACAGCCTATGCACCAACCACAGCCGTTTGTACCAGCGGTGCAGTCAAGAATGGCAGTGCGGCTCTCTGTGATGGCTCCACAGATGACTCAGGCTCTTGGGGGAACCGCGGTTCAGCTTCCCCCATAGGGAGTTCAACCACAGGTGCATCAGCAGTAGCCGTTTGGGGGGATGACGTAGCTGGGATCTATGATGCAATCCTCTGCATTGGCCTCACAACCATGGACGACTCTGCAGCTGCAGTAAAAAAACACCACGCAAGCAGGAACAAATCAGTAGCCCTTCGTGCCAAGCATGCAGCAACAGCCATCCTTGGGGGCAGTACTAGCACCCCTGCCCTCTGCTCCTGCCTACCAGCAGCTCCACCCGCAGCAGACAGTTGGAACCATGCCAGCAGGAGTGACCCCTTTGGTACCACCACTTGTGCCACAAACCCAGCTAACGACACAAGGTCACTCACATCTGACACCACAGCAGATGGTGGGGGCTCAGCAATCCGCGGGGACGACGGCAGCTCACTCCCGCGTGATCGCACCAATCGCAGCCACCAATGCCGGACCAATGCTCCCCTTCAGCTCCGCAGCTGTGGCCCCCACGGCCCAGACTTATTGGATGCCACAACTGATGGCGCAACCGGTGCAGGGGACCCCGGTCCCACCCCCTGGGACGGCATTCTTCTCCACACCCTACACCACCTCAATGCCAGTCCACTCTTCCTGGTACATGCCCCAGCCACTCATGTAGTCAGGTCCTCATATGCCCGCAAGGCAGCCCCCAATGCAGATGCATCATGCCAGCTACTCCGCGGTACAATCTACGACCCTTCCCCTTCCGCACCCTATGACTGCATTGACGACTAATTGCAGCACCATGCCTCAGCTACAGTACAGCCTCCCACGGCTGGATTCCTTCCCATCCTTCAAGGATTTTGGCAATGCCCTCATTGAGCGCTTCAAGCATCTGACAAAGGAGGAAGCCTGGAGGAAGATCGAGAAGGAGGTCATGCGGAAGGATGATGACATTCGCAGGTTTCTCGACCAGCTTTTGACATGGGAATCCGTGGCACACAATCCTCAGGGATAAGGCCTCCCCCTGTGGGTCCTCCTGCAGAACCTCATCTGCGCCCTCCCAGATGAAGTCAGCAGCCTCATGATCGCGGATCGCTACCGCTCTCTCCAAGACGCGGTTCAGGATGCCACGGCCATATTCACCCGTCAGCGGTCCACGTGCCAGATTCAGAGTGGCGACACCTACGCAACCCCCTCCTCACACACTTTGCCTCCGCCGCAAAAGCCCAAGGCTTGCTACACCTGCCAAAGCCTTTCACAACTCGCCCGCGACTATCCTCGTCGTCGACAACCGGCTCTGCGCCCTGATCCAGTCCAGCAAGATCCCATGGTGCAGCAGTGGCACCTGTACTACAACCAGCCATGGCCAGGGCAGTAGCAGCAGTAGCAGCAGCAGCTACAACAGAAACCACGCCCCCCCTGAACCGGTCAATCCCGGTTAGGGCAGGGAACTGGATAGGGCATCTTGCCAAACCCTCGACGGACCCCAAACCCCGCGGCCGGGGCACGCAATGTCAAGCTGGGTCTCCCTATGGTGGATAATGAGACTATAGAGGTATCCCCCACTCCTGAGGAAGCAGAACTCATCACACGAGCCCGCAAGCTCGGACTCCGCGGATGGGACATGCATGATGCAGCGCAGCAACAGAATGATTTGCGATGTCGGGGGAAGGCCGTCAAAGCCCGGCTACAGGAGGCCATCATGGCCCGCTCCGTGCGCGCTGCTGACAAACGCCGTCCTACAAACCCTTAGCGAGCCAAAGGCATAACTGACACAGTGCCCTCATCGGATCCTTGTACCATTCCAGATGATACCGCTGATACCACAGACCCAGTAGAGAAGCTCTTCACCACCCCCATTGCATCTGTGAACTTCTTCGACTTCGTCCGCATCCACCCTGAGATTGCTCCGCAACTCAAGGAGGAATTGACTAGGGCCAATCATCGTCTCCAGACCCTTGGCATCTCTCTCAGTTGTACTACACCGCAGCATGGCACCCAGAACACCCGGAGAGTTGGAGCGAAGACACCACTAGCCCTGAACACAGAGGCGCTAGACTGGGGATGGGCACCGTAGCCCTTGGAGCCACCCCGCCGTGACGGTCACCATTACGAGGTCAACTGCTGTGTGGTCTGGATTTGCGGTCAGAAGGTCCTCGCCATCATCAATACTGGAGCGACCCACACTACAGTCGCTTTCTGCGTCTTCTGTGTGATCGGATGGACAGACCGCATCCCTCCTACGTGCCGGCTGCTCAGCAACGCGGCAGGCGGAATGGACTACGGGGACGGAGAAGTGCAGGGGCTCCCCTTGCAAGTTGGATCCCTCCACGAACTAGTGGACGTGCAGGTCACGAAAGCCCTGACTTACGATGTCTTACTGGGCATGGAATACCTTCTTCGGGGACAGGTCAACCTCCTGTTCTCCCTTGGTGTCATGCGGCTCACATCCGCAACAGGCACCAAGGAGTACGCCCTCATCACAGTTGGAGACCGGGTGATGATGCCTGTCACCGGCGGAGAGCCCTTCTCCTTCTCGGATGCCACACAGGAGGACTCCTACACTCGTCCTCAGCATAACCAGGCACCCGTGGACGCCATACTCAACACAGAGCAAGTCCCAGCTGCGGAATGGGATGAGCTTATAGCGGACTCTCTGCCACCAGGCGTGCAGAATAACCTTCTTGGATCATGAAAGCGGGGAGAACAGGTATTCAGCAAAGGTCTTCCTCTGGACGACGAAGAAGAGTTCTACACAATCCGCGCCAAGTTATTCCGGCCACCCCCTTGCTGTGATCACATCCTTCACCCACGACTCTCCCAGGCACAAAAAGAAGACTTTCGTGACCTCCTTAACTCCTTCTCTGACATCTTTGTTGGCTCCGCTACGGACCTTGGGGCAGTAGATGCCTTTCACGTCATCTCCACTGGGACGGCTGCCCCCACCAAGCAGAAAGTCCATCGCATACTTTTGGACCAGGAGCAGATCATCACCGAAGGTCGCGCGGAACTGAAAGCACAAGGGGTGATCGTCCCCATTGTCAGCCCATGGCGCGCTAACCTGGTCATTGTCGGCAAACCCGATCGGTCCAAGCGGTTCTGTGTCAACTTCCGCGACCTCAACCGGGTCACAGAGGAATACGCATATCCAATGCCACTGATCATTGACATCCAGGAACGCCAGCAGGGGGGCGGATGGTTTGCAAAGCTGGATGTCAAGGCAGCCTTACATGCTGTCCCCATGCATCCAGATTCTATAGCCAAGACTGCCTTTGTGACGTCGGAGGGACTCTACGCCTTCATTTGCATGCCTTTCGGCCTCCGCAACGCCAGTGCGACCTTTTAAAGAGTCATGGGCTGTACACTCCGTGGAATTCCAAATGTGTGCTGCTACATCAATGACATCATGGTGGCAGCCCATAGCTTTGTGGAACTCTTCACATCCCTCACTCCTGTCTTCTCCGCTCTCCGCACGACCAACCTTTAGTTGAAAGCCGCAAAATGCTCCATCGGCGCGGCGAAGATGGAGTTCTTGGGATCTGTTATGAGTGCGGATGGCATCAAGACGGATCCAGAAAAGATCGCGGCGGTCCAAGAATGGCGCCAGCCCACAACCGCAGTGCAGATCAAGATCTTCCTTGGTTTTGTCTTGTTCTACCGCAAGTTTGTCCGCGACCACGCCCGCATCGTCCGCCCCTTACAGCAAATCACCCACCAAGATGTACCCTTTTGACTGGTCAGTAGAGTGTGTCGCGACATGGGCGGACATCAAACACCGACTTGTCACGGCACCCATGTTGGAATTCCTCGACTTCAACCTCCCTTTCTCCATCACCACTGACTGGTCGCGGGATGGACTTGGTGCAATACTCTCGCAAATGGTTCAGGAACCCGTTCAACACGTGATTGCCTACGTGAGCCGCGCGGTCACGGACGGAGAGCGCAAGTACCCACCGGTCAAGGGCGAATGCCTGGTAGTGCTTTGGGCTCTCCAACACTTCCGTGATTACATCAAGAACGGCAAACCCTTCACCGTCTTCATTGACCATCAAGCGCTCCAATGGCTTCTCACCACTCACAACCACGAGGGCATCCTGGCCAAGTGGGCCCTTCTTTTGTAGGGATATAACATGAAAATCAAGTATCAGGCCGCTCTCGCCAACCGCAACACGGACGCCCATAGTCGCCTCCCCCGCGAAGCGTGGCCAAACACCACGGATCAACAACCGGAGTCCGCAGAGGAGCTATCCGTGCCACCGTCTGCCAATGCGGAGCCTCAGTGGGAAGGCGTTGTGCGCAAATTCACTGACGACGAGCAGGTTATTGCGCATCAACTGCTGACCGAACTGGACTACTCGGACGACTCGGACTCCGCAAAAACCCTCCCTGTTCTTCTCAACGACGGTCTCCCACTGGCCCACCGCTACAACCCTACGATCCGCGGTTGGACCCTGGAGGAGATTGCCGCGCACCTCCCCCAACGCTCTATGCTTCCGCGTCCCCATCGTGTCCCCCCTGCTCCTCCACCCATGGTCCACCCGCCACCCACGCTGTCTGCTCCCTCTGCCTCCCCTCTCCTCGACAACCGACACCCTCTTCCTTTAGTTGAATTCCTCCTCCTGCGGACCGTCTCCGAGACCTCGTCTCCTCCCTCAACACCTCCCTCTCTTCCGTCGGCATCCACCTCTCTTGTACCCTTGACCGCGACCCTGGAGTATGCATGGTTGCCCATGAGATCCTCATAGCCCACTCCCGCGTCCGGACAGCCGCTGCTCAAGCACCGCGGACTTGGACTCTCACTCCCATGCTTCCCGGACCACCTGTGCACGCCAAATTCCACGTGGCATGGTGTTACATATGGGTGTGTGGCCACAAATTTGTGGTTATCGTGGACACTGGTGCTACACACACCACAATCACGCTGCGCATGGTCAGTACCCTGAAGATCCATCACCTTCTTGAACCTACCCGCCTTTGCTTCTCCATCTCCACCGGCGCCATTGATGAACCCATCAGCCAGATCGCGGCTCTACCCATGCAGGTCGCAAACGTTCATGCACCGCACACAGTCCAGGTGTGCGATGTGTGGATATATGACATGCTCTTGGCAGCCGACTGGCTCGCGCCGCGCCAAGCCGATGTATTGCTGGGCGCAGGCGTTCTCAGCCTCATTTCAACTTTCAGCATCCATTCTTTCACCCCGCGTTTTACTTAGCCTCGCCCACTCTCATCCTCCTCTCCTATGGCTACTGCGCCGACCGGTCCAGGTACTCAATTCACCCAATGCATCACATGCAGCTCTGGTTTGAACCGCGGAGTAGCCGCCCAAATGGCTCGCCCTTCTAGCGCGGGGACCACGCCTCCAACGCTGGGGGGGGTAGCACCTCGAGACAACAGTTGCGAAGGAACTCTACGGGCCAGGCCGTAATACCTGGTGCGGACACAGGACGTTCCACGACACACAAGTCAACATTCCCTGCAGCAGCGGCTGCGGCCACGCCACGACAAACCCCCGCCACGACTCCGACGCCAGGACAGCCCCCTACAGGCGCGGAATCATTAGCGGCTGCACCCCCCTGCAGCAGAAACCACACCAACGGCACCGGCTGGCGTGTCACCGCCACCTGGCCCTTCCGCACCCATCGCGCACTCCCATTCCCCACCGGCCTCGAAAGGAAACCCAGCCCAAGAAACACAGCGCCCCGTGCTTAGTGCAGGAACGGTGATGGAGGGTGCGCGGACCCATCTGGATGAGTAAAGCTCTGGTGATAGCAGAGATCAACCCAGGGCTACTCGCCTGCTGGATGTGGTTAGCAGTGTCATGCTACGCCTACAAGCTGTGCTTCCAGAGGCGATCCGTGAAAACCTGGAGGAATCCTTCTCTGACCGAGCCTGGTAGGTGGTCTTGAGGGGTGCGGCCAAGGGTGCCTTGGCCCTCGGGCAGCATGGGCGATAGGAGCTGCTGCTGGAAACGGCTGGCGCGGAGCGACTCATCGCTGTGCTCCACGACGTCCTGAACCTCCACCCAGAACAAGCACACGACATGGCAGGTGTAGCGGAATTCCTCGACACGGACCGGCCGGATCTCTATGTGAACGCCGCCTGCGAGTGGTGGCTCCAGGTGCACCAGAACCAGAAGAAGGACCCCACGCGGCGCTACGCGCATCTCCTCCAGGAACGAGCCCGGGCCCTCACCATCTATCATGTCCACTGGATTCCAGCAGGAATGGCAAAAGCACCCTACAGAAGATCCACAGTGAAGTTGTGGAGGTGGGGCTACCTGCTGCGAGCCACCGCTGCCAGATGGGGAACACAATACACGCCCAATGAGATGGCAGGCATCACCGCGGCAGAATGACAGTGCAACGGCTGGTACGCGGCCATCGAGAAATGCTAACGCTTGACCCTTGAAGGGGTAACACGCCACCAGATTGCAACCGCAGTGGCGGATGAACTATGGGCAGCACTTAGCCAAGCGGGCTAGTCTCTGAGGGAGGAGGTGGTACGACACTGGGTTTGGGATGCTGCGGAGGTATGCAGGGAGAAGAAGAGCCGCACTATCACTGAAGCGGAGGAGGCACAAGAGTACCTCCAGGAATCCCCTATGCTCACATAGACATGGGACAAGCTGCAGGTAGTGTGGCAACAGGAGGAGGAGGAGCTGAGGAAAGAAGCAGAAGCTGCCACGGAACAAGTAGCAGCGGATCTTACAGTCGATGTGCAGGCAGAAGCAGAACACAAGGTGGCAGTAGATCAAGCAGCACTGGAAGCCGCAACAGCAGAATAGGAAGCGACGGTGAGACGTAGGGAAACAGCAGAACAAGCAGCAGCAGCGGAAGCAGCAATGGCAGTGGAACAAGAAAAGGCGGCAAAGGCGGCAAATGAAAAAGCAGTGGCTGAGAGCGCGGCGGCGAAAACAACAACAGCAGCGACTAAGCGAGCCGAGGAGAAAAGGGCAGCGGAGGAGCAGGCAGCGACGGAGGGACACAAGACCAAGAAAACATGGAAGGGAGCACATGGATAGGCCGCAAAAGAGGCCTAGAAGGATGTGCCACAAACTACGATGTCGGAAGCCTCACTAGGTAGACAGGCCAGGCTCCAGGCAGTAGCGGCGGCGACAGCTAAGAGGGCTGCGGCATCCGCTACCGCCAGCAAACAGGCTGCTCCATCCAACGTCGCCTCTCCGATCCCGCCAGTGGGGTCAAGAGAAGCAAGCGGCAGAGGAAAGTACCCCTGAAGAACCTTCCTCTAAGCGTAGCAAGCAGCAATCCCCGTTGGAGGGCACCCCCCCAAGCATCAACTTGATACATCTGGCGCAGGCCCAACGGGACACCGTTCAGGCAGCAGAGCTGCTCCTGGCGGTATTCCATAATGTTCCGATGCCGGTTGACATGGTCCCGGCCAAGCTTTGGCCTATTTTGCAAGGAGCTAGTGCAGCAGCACCGCGCGAGGGGGTCCCAGGGGAAGCCGTTGCAGGAGCAGCAACCAAGAAAAAGATAGGTGCGCTGGTACTCTTGGAACTCACCGAGGCACCACAAGAAGACGACGAGTGGCCCATCGCAAGGGGACAAGGTCTGATACGACTCTCTGAGGCTGGAGCACGGCGGCGACAAGAGACGGAGGTAATTGAAATCCGCAACGGACGGGGGAAACGACATGTTGGACCTTCGGTGACACGCCTACGTGACCAGTGGGAAAAGGGAGAATTGCGCACGTTAGGGATCCTCTGTCTCTTCGCAGCCCACGATAGCTGGGAGAGGGAACCACCTTTCTACGATGAGGAGAACCGAAGGCGACTCCAGGTGATGAAGGCAGAGCAGTTTAAGAGGAGGGCGAAGGGGCTGCCGGGATAGGAGCCAGAGATAAAGAGGAAACCAGGGGAGGCTACCGCAGAGACGGTGGGAAGGACGAAGGGGCCGATGGAAACACAGGAGTGGCGGATTTGGCAGACAGCACACATCGTTCTCCACGCCAACACCTGGGAACAGCAAAAGGAAGAGGCACGGAAGGTGAATGCGGACCTAGAGGAGAGGTTGGGGGTGGGATTCAACAGGCCAAAGAAGGACGATCTCGCCCGCCTCTGCGAGCTTTACGCCTGGGAGGGTGGCCGCCTCTGGCGCATCACCTTGCGGGTCCTGTGGGTGCCTCCGCCCACCATGCAGAAGGCCGTGGTTGAAGCCTACTACCATCACCACCACTCCGGCATTCAGGCGCTCAAGGACCGCCTGACCCCCATCCTGCACGTATCGAACCTTGCGGCATTGGTTGAAGAGGTGGTGCAACAATGCGCCCCTTGTGAGCAGAGCTGGAAAATCACACCGCGGGACATGCCGCTCTTCCAGCCCTCCCCCATCGGTGAACCCCTAGAGCGGGATATCATTGACTTCCACGGGCCACGGGCTCACCGTGCCCAAGGCAACAGGTACTAGGTCACCGCAGTGGATCATTTCACAAAGTACCTATGGGTCCGCGCAGTTCCCGACAAGTTCTCGGCCCAAGCTGCACGCTTCATTCGGGAGGAGATCTTCTGCCGGTTTGGTGGATGCAGCGTGGTACACAACTACAATGACACTGAGTTTAAGGGGGCCTTTAGCGAGGAGCTCATGGAGTGGGGCGCGCAACACGTGCACTTCGGGAGGTACCGGCCCGAGTCCCAAGGTCAGGTGGAAAGGATGCATGATATCCTTGAGCGGGCAGTGGTGACGGCGGAGAACAACAACTGGGCGGAAACCTTACAGAAGACAGCGTACTTCATGAACACCACGCCCAGCCACACAACATCATTCTCTCCGCATCCTCTGCTCTTCGGACAACCCCCGCGCGCAGCCCTGTGCATGCCACAGAAGCCGCTGCGGTTACCTCTAGACCCAGAGGGAAAATAGGATGGACGTTCGGAGGAGGAGCGAGAGGCTGCCAAGGATCGGGAAGTGCAGGAGTGGTTCCGAGAACGCTCCCAGAGGACAAAGGTGGTACGTGCGGAAGCAAGGTTGAGGGGCTCTGTCTCGGCTTGGCGTGGATGCTATGCTGCCAACCGGCGGCTCAACCACGGGCCAATCAAAGAAGGGAACCTGGTCTGCTTCCGCCCCTTCCCAGGCGTGGGGCGTGAAGCTGGAGAAGCACGGGAAGTGTATTGTGTGGCCAGCGTGGATGGTGGAAATTTCTGGTTGGAGGGACCGGACGGATTCAGCAACCGCAGCTACCCGGCCACTGAATTTGTGCTCCTACCTCCGGCTTGGCAGACGCACATCCCCGGAACAGGCGGAGAACTACCACCGCTCGCGGAATGCAAGTGCTCGAGAGGCTGGAAAGCGGAGGAGGTGTTGGAGCAATGCAAGACACAGGTGTCAGAGCCGGAGCAGGAGTGGAGCCAGGAACCTCAGGCAGTCGAACCAGAGGAGGGCTTAGACGTGGAGGAATTGTCCGCAGAAGAGGTACAGGCGGAGCAACAGCGGCGAGCAAAAGGACGCGGCGGCCTGCAGCAGGAACAGCAAAGGCAGCAAGAGAAGCCACAGACGGCCACCGGAGAAGAGACCCAGACAGCACCCGTAGTCACTCCACGGAGGAGTGCACCCATGAGCCCCTGTGAGCTGGCCAACTACATGGGCCCTTGTGTGTGGTGCGGGGAGAACCTCCTGTCGGAGCCGCTCCTGAAAGTCGTATGCCGCGTCTGCGGCAATCCGGCCCATCACATGAACATGAAGAGCTGCATCGGACTGAACTGCACCTGCTTGAAGTGCATGAACCAGGCCAAGGAGGAAGAAGCGGAGAAGAAGGATAAGGAAGACGGGGGAGCAGGCCCAGGCTCCGGAGGAGGGCAGGCACGCGGAAGATGGGATCCAGAGGAGGAAGAGGAGGAAGAAGAGGAGGAAGAGGAGGAGCAGGCACGAGCGCGGCAAGGATCATGCACTGTCTCCGGGGCCACCATGAGACGGTGGCAGGAGGAAGGCCGGCTGGCGGACGCGGACGGGGCAAGGAAGGAGAAGGAGAGCAAGACATGTGCCCAATGCGGGCACAGTTGGGGATTGACGGTGACAGACTGCAAGGTCTGCCTCCGCAAAATATGTGAACGATGCCTGGAACAACCGCGGGATGAGGATGGAAGACGTAGCAGACCCAAGGTATGGGGGAGATGCAGCCGATACATGGAAAGGCAGCGCGGAGTCCGGAAACCGCCCGGTTGAATGAAGAGGGAGAGGAAGTGGAGTCGGAGGACGAAGAGGAGCAGGGTCCGACGGAGGAAGTGCCGCCCACTGCGAAGTGCCCCACCTGCATGAAAGTCATACAAGAAGGTGAAGGCTGCACCAACTGCGACAGAATCACCCATCAGGAGTGCTTGGTCACAGGCAGCTCACCATGGGCAAAACACTGCCATGGGTGTGTAGGCGAAGCACTCATGGAAGAGGGAGGCGCGTTTGTGTTTGACAAAGGCACCTTGGCACCACTCTACAGGGGATGTGAGCCAGACATAGAAGAGTTTGGCAAAGCATGCGGAATGTGTAAGAAAATGTGTCACCTGCAGTGTGGAGGAAGAGGGAAGGAGGGAATCTAGACCTGCAGCCGTTGCCAATCAAAGTCGCGGAAGGGCGAATGGAAGCACCCCGACCTGCCCCGCCGCTGCAGTGGGGATTACTGCATGGGCCAGCTGTATGCGGTGATCAACCGATGCGAGCATTGTCGGCAGTTTGTCCATGAAACATGTGCCGCAGAGGTTGGGCGGAGCGAGGTAGGAAAAGTAATCTACCAGTGTACGAGCTGCAGGAGATACGACCAAATGCCACACTACTCCTCGTGCAAATGGCCCATGGGCGAAGAAGCACCTACAATCAGGGCGCGGTGCGAAGGCTGCAGACTCTCCGTCCACAGCGGATGTGTAGAAAAGTATCAGCGAGAGGGAGGGGATGTGGAGAAATACTGCCGACCATGCCAGGAGCAGAACCGCCCGGACCTCGTGAAAAGTTCAGACGCCTATCCCGCTGAAAGACTCTGGGGAAGAATAATGCAAAAAAGGGGGGTTGGGGGCATCAGTGTCACGCGGGTTTCTGCCGCTGATCCGCGGAAAGGTCAGTCCGCAGAGGAAGGGAGACGACCAAGACTGGGATCCGCGCAAGGCACGCTGGCTCCCGCGGCAAGGGCGGTCGAGCATTGGGTAGCGCAGGATCCAACTGCGGTGGAGATGGGATGAGTGGCGGGCCGCAGGTTGACATTGTCATCTGCGGCAAATTCCCTACAGCTATCTCAAGCGCTTGATGTAGAAGCTGTGAAAGGGTGGGAAAAAGCAGCAGAGAGATGCGCGGCGGGACGGGAACAAGTGCGGACCACAGGAGGAAGGACAATGACGATATCAATCAGAAAGAACAAGCGGACGCACGCAGCAGCCAGGGAAGCGGCCACCAATTAGCAGTAAGGGTCGCAGCATCAATCAAGGAGAAACATCCGGAGGATGCACCGCGGAAGGACGAAGATTCAAGGAAGAACACAAGGTCCGCGCGCACGAGCCGCGGATGTAGAAGAAGACACCTAGTAGGAAACAGAAGAAGAAGAATGTTCCCTTGTGTGATTACGGACAAGACCTGCGGTGTGTAGACACACTGCGTGGAGTCCAACTAGGAAAATAGAGGATAATGTGTGAGGGACGAGGCCCACGGTGCGTAGACATGCCGTGCGGAGTCCCGAGTAGATAAGGCCTAGGTAGTGGTGACTGAAGTGTGCTTACAATCTTCCAGGCTCGCACTCTCAATTGTCAATTGACCAGAATTCCGCTATCCATGAACTCTGCTCCTAGTTATCAAAGAGATTCATCCGCTCTCATTTGTATCTCCAGCGTTCCGCTCCCCGCCTCCCACTGCGCCGTGAATTTCCTGCCCGCGGCCAGCGGAACTGAGTGTGTGAAGAATCACGCTCAGGGTGAGGTGAACTACCGGTGTTGCCCTTGCTTGCCCACGGCCGCGGAACGAGGCTCTGCGGAGAGGAGCTGGAAGCCACAAGGTGGCAGGCTTGCGTGAGGCAAGAATTGGACCGCGGAGTGTCACTTGTCGGTGGGGTTCTCGCACATAGGTCAGTCCTTTGGGCCGTAGAGTTTGTTGAGAAAAAGTGGTGCCTCAAGGGAGCAACCGCAGAGGGACCTTGGCCCGGATCATCTGCAATAGAGGCTTGGCATCCGCGGATAGCGCGAAACAGAAAGAAGCGTGGAACGGAAGCTAGCCAGAGCAGGGAAGGCGCAGAACAGGAGAAGCGCAGAGCAAGGCAAGCGCGGAATAATCCTGCAACGCGGCAAAATTGGGGGTATCAGTTGGTCTTCTTAATAGGTATCATGCCAGCAGTTGACCATGTGAGAGCGGTTGAGTGAGCCTTTGAGCTGGATCTGCCGGTCTCTTCTACCGTTTCATGGACTTTAGGTGTGACCACAAAATCGAAGCTGTGCCACGCGAAAGTGAGGCCGTGAGGTAAACCTTTTGCACATCATTTTTTATCCCAGTTGTGGTGAAATATACCGCCAAACTTACCTGCCACACCCTGCTCGTCGGGTCCTTTGTGTTGGCATGACCGAACAGTTCATGGAGTGCCCGAAACATTTGGGGTTCACGCGACAGTTGAAGATCTCTCTTGGTGAGCATATGTTCTGGAACTCCTCCATCACTGCGTTGAGCTGCTGGAGAAGATGGGCCTTGAGGCTCTTGAGTCTCAACGACTTTTGGTGCACGTGTTTGCTGATGCGAGCTTGTCAACTGGTGCCTCCCATCGTGCGAGGTGGCAACATGGCAGGAAACGACAGGTACGGATGGTTTTCCAAGCCCAATGGGTCTGTCACAGGGTTAACCTTCGAGGTCATCAGTGCTGTGCCATTCACCACAAAGTTTTCCACTGTTATCTGATGTGCCTGAAGTGCGTCATTTTTTGCTTGCTCAACATCCTCCATCGCTCGAGTATTTGCAAGTTACTACTGCTCGTCATGAGGTGCACTCTCTCTGTGCACCGTTGTCATTACGAGGTCTGTAAACTTCTGAACAGTAGGATGGGAGGTTGTTGCATGGTATTTAATGTGTTGGCTACCCCTCCAGCGCCCCTGCACACTGATACAAAGTGTTACACCAAGCGAAATGTGAGCGGTTCCTGGAGATGAGGTGCAGAGCACTAGAAAATCTAGGAAATTGGGAAACATGGAAAATTTGTACTAAGAAGTAAAATTACTTTGATGACAAGTGTGAAACAAGTCGCTTGTATACATAAAATCTCCAGAAGCACAATGTGGTCTTCTGTGCTTCAGCCGAGCAACACATACGAAGTCATGTCATGTGTGGTCGCTTCAAGAAGCTCCGCCAAAATTTTGGGGGGATTCAAGAATATCCAAATGCACTTTTGCAAGAGTCTAGCACAACCGGGAAGACAGCATAACTGTATCCAAACATTCATAAAGCTAGAGATACGTCTGTGGAACATTGAAGAAAGTGGTCAAAGTTGTCAGAATCTTTGGATGCGGAACACCGGAGTCTGCGGCCGGTGACCAAAATGCCCTGCGGTGCAAAAATCCTGAGGTCATTGGGTAATGGGCCAGTGATGTAAGGGCCAAAATTTTCACTCGTACATTTTTGGGACTCATGCAAGTCTCTGACGTAATACATTGAGGGGTTAAGGGTTTTATTGAGGTTCCGTCACCTCCTTGGTTTTGATTTTTACGCCAGTGGGTCACTGTGCGTCAACCTGAGGATTTTTATGCCAATCGGCCAAAGGGCATTTTAGCCACCTACACCAACCTCTGATTTTCCATTGAAGAAGATTCTGAACACTTCAACCACTTTGTAGAATGTTCGTCAGAAGTAATATGAAGAGTATCGATGTTTTGATACTGTTACTCAATTTTTCAATGGTACTACATTTCTATAAAGCCACACCTTGATATTCTCCAGACTTCCTCAATTCTTGGTGGGGTTTCTCAAAGCAACCACTCACAGTCCCACATTACACGCATCTCTCAACAAGAACCCAACATAAGCCTCAATTTCATTCTCGTCATTGTATACATGTACTCCACTTGTTCAACACATATCATCAAAGTACACTTACTGCTCATAAAACATTATCCGTTTGTCCCAATTCCTTAAATGGTCTACTTCTTTGCATATCATCCCTGTGAATCACCCACATTTTGCGCGACAGAACACTTGGTATCAGAGTACAGTGGCACTACAGGGGCAGTCAACACATTAACCACAAGGCGACAACCTTGCACGAGGTTTCAGTGCATATCCACCATTCAAAAGTTTGCACACCTTGGGAAGAAGACGGTAAGCAGAGCGAGCGCTCACAGTGACAAGCAACAGTCACCAGCAAAGATTACGGAAATGGACAATCAGCAGCACACAAACAACAACACTCTTCAGGCAAACCATATAGCAGCAATGACTTTTGCAATGAATGGCATAGCACCTACGACCCTGATGGCCAACACGGTGAAGGACCTCTTCGGATTGGCAAACCATCCTCCCCAGCTAGAGTCCACCACTTTGATAGCTGGCACAATGGGAGGCACAAGAAGACACGTTCCCATCAATGAGTACCAGAAGCTATCAGGACTCAAGACCCTCAACGCCCATCTGCTCTAGCTGCTCAATGTGACAATGGAGGAGCTACAAAACTTGCATGCATGAGAAGCACTTATCACCGAGATGAATCTTCAACAATTGAGTGGACGTGTAATGTGACCAGCACTCCATGAGTCGTTCCATCCTGCAAGCTTAAAAGTACCGATGGTCAGGATACGGGTTTTATGCCTCACCGCTGCTGGGGTCAACAACAATAAAGGGAGGAGTTCACCTTGTGGCCTCACTTTTGCATGGCACGGCTTTGAGTTGGTGGTTTGATCGAAAGGCCATCCAACGGCATCAAAGTCCTGCGAAGCCCAATCAACTTCTCACGCGACTGCTTTCACATCATCAACTGTCAGTGTTCAACCCCGTGAGAAGATCAATCCAACATGGCACGACTCTTTGACTCCACCAGAGAATTGAAATGATCTCACGTCTGCTCTAGAAAGATGAACGAGAAGTCTGTTGCACATTCTAGGCTTCAACACCTGCTTCAACAGTCCAGTATGACAGATTGCATGCGGCGTTTCCACAAAATCATCAGAGGTAGTGCCCTTGCCCCCAATAATCTCAGTTTTTTACAACAATAACAGCCTCAGGTGAGAAATTTGGGAAGAAATTGCCATGTTTGGCACCCCAGAAAACCTTTTGTGAGTGATCGTTACAGCCGATCGCATCCACGGTGCCAACTATAACACTAGGATGCAGGAATCCAACAGTGGGCGGCCCCAAAGTCACATCCATTCTTGTGGCAGAGGAAAGTCACACTCGGCAGAAAACTCCTCTCCGATGGAGATTGACGCCATTGATCAACGTGATCACCACCTCTGCTGGACTAGCAAGAAGCCCGGATACATTTTGACTGATTGCAGCAAACAACAGCATGAGGTGGACATGGGGGGGAAGTCGCAAAGAACAGATGAGGAGTCAAGAAATGGCAAAGGGTAGGATTTATCTCCTGTCCATTTGGAAAACTCTGCGCTGACTTATTGCCCATCTAAGCAGCTCACATCACTGTAGAAGAGGGTCCCTAAAATCGCAAAGTTTGACAAGGGGTACGAGGATGACCAACCTTTGGTACTCATACGAGTGCAATTGAGGTGCTGCAAAAGTTGCAGATTGGTACCATCACCATTGCATGAATGAGCGTCTCACAGTGTTTTAAGAAGCGATATGGTTGAATCTAGTTTTGTCAGAATGAACCAGGGGTGTCGACGATCAACTGCAAATTCAAAGAATTTGTGAGCCTCTCTGACTTCAAATCGGAGATCTGCATGACGCAACGATGTGGAGAACTTGTCTATCAAGTGACCACAGAATCATCCTCAGGTGAGATTTCCTATATCTGCACCGTCCGCAGGTAGACAGGAGCACTGGATCTGTTTATGTCAACATTAATGGCAAAAAATGACACCTGCCTCTGAACAAGCAAACCACAACGCAATGGCGGTTACAAGAAGCAGCAGAGGTGGAAGCAGCCAAGAACGTTGCAGCAGTCGCAAAATTCCGGAGATGTTTTTGGACAAGAGATATATGTAACACGGAAGTTAAGCATGGCTAGTCCACGTGAAGACAACGGATGCAATCATTGTAGCACAGGAGACTACATGGGTCTTGACACCTAGCACAATTACAACCATTCCGAAGGAGCTTGTATCACTTGTCCAGGATTTCAAATGTATTCTTCCCAATGAACTATCCCGAGAATGCTCTCTACAACAAAACATTGATCACCATGTAGACCCAAAGCCAAGCAGCATACCGAGGGTCAAGGGGACCTATCAGATGAGCAACCATGAGCAGACCAAAATCAAGAAGCAGCTGGACGAGATGCTCATTCAGGGGTTAATGAAACCATGTACGTCACCGTACGCAGCACCTGTGCTTTTCATGAAAAATTAAAACAAGAAAGATATAGATTCCCGTGGATTACTGAGGGTTGGAAAACATCACCATCAAGAACAGCCACCCTCTTCTGCAAGCAGATAAGGTTTTTTCCAGCTTTAGGTGCACGAATTTTCACCAAAGTTGACCTATGTAGCGACTATCCTCAGATCCATGTATCTGATGAAGACATCAAGAAGACAGTGTTCTGCACCAGATAGAAATAATTCGAGTACACCGTTATGCCATTTGGTCTCACAAATTTCCCTGTGACATTCATAGCAGCGATGAACATCATTTATCAATCGTACTACAATGACTTCATCGTCATACATCTAGATGACATCCCAGTGTATATCCCCACCCAGAGGAGTATAATGGGCATCTCCATGGAGTTTGTGAGATTGAAAACAGAGAAAATAAACTATGGAAACCTCTAAACATGCGATTTTGGTTTCCACTTCATCGCATTTCTGTGCCTTATCATCAGTGGCGGACAGATCACTGTAGACACAAAATGTGGAGGTAGTTTCTCATTGGCTGACACCAACCAAGGTTTGGTACGTTAAGCTGTTTCTAGGATTCTGCATTTACTGCTGTTGATTTCCAGAGGACTATGTCCAGGTGTCAGCGCCTTTCTCCAACCTTCTTCAAAGAACCACCAAGTGGAGTTGGGGAGACCGCAAACAAGAAGCGTTTAACTCCTTGAGAAATACTCTTGTTTACATTCCCTGGTGGAACACGTCATGACCACTTATGTGTCGATCGAGCCATCAGAGCCGTTATCCTCCAGGACAGTATCAGTGGGGAACAGCGGGTCAGGTACATCTTGAAAACCCTAAGCATGTCGGAACTCAACTCTGTGGTGCACAAAGAGGAGACACTCACACTCATGCACATGTTCAAATCGCGGTGGTGCTATTTGGAATGCCAACAATGCATCATCCCCATTGATCATAATGCACAAAAATAAGTGAAGGCTTTGCCAAATCTAAGCCGTCAACAAACTCAATGGATAGAGTTCCTGAATTCCATTTTCAACTACGACATTGAGTACCAACCTAGAAGAATGAATCTGGTGGACTCTCTGAGTCAATGACCACAGCTGATGGTTAAGATGAACATACTACTTGTCAAATGAGACCCGTACCTCACAAGGATTTTCAATAAGGTTACAAGGAGTTTGGCGGATACGACAAAACCAAGTTCAGGTTCAAGGACCCCTAATTGAGAAGGAGATTCACTTGCCTGGTTGTCGTGCCATGGGGACACTCTTGCCAGGACAAGATGCTGAAGAAGCAGGCAAATTACTACTAGTGGGCCAAGATGCACATCAACATGGCAGCTTCTTGTAAATCATGAGACACCTGTCAATGACAACAATTTTGTTGCACGAGGTGACTAGGACTGCTCCAATATCTCCTCGTTCCACTAGAGCTGTGGGTTGAAATCAGCATGGACTTAATGAAGCAGTTGCCCACCACTCCCAAGGGACATCACACCATCTTTGTGGAAGTGCAAAGGTTTCAAGAATGATGCACTTAACCCTAACAACAAACATCATCAACGTGGAGGGAAACATATGATTGTTTCTTAATCAGATCGTGTAGCTAGATGGCGTGCCACGTACCATCATCAGCCACGGATACATCCACTTCAGTAGCCAGTTTTGGCACAAATTGATGACGCATTATGGCAGTATGATCATTCATCAACAGCGTTCCATCCTCAAACTGATGGGTAGACCAAGCAGACCAATCAGAAGCACAAAAAAAATAGCCAAAATGAACGCAAATCGCACGAAGCGGATTGGGTAGTGAAACTTCTGACTGCTGAACTCATGTACAACTCTGCAACTTCAAGCGCAACAGGAAACATTTCTCTTGAAGTGATTTACAATAATGTGTTCAGTGCTGGTGAACGTGTCCTACTCAGCTAAGAAATATTTAAATTCAAAGAAATATTCCTACATTTGACATCCACCAACGGGATTTTCTTAGCATTAAGGAGGAAACACAACAAACCCTCTTGAAGACACAAGTAGCTATGAAGCGAGCAGCAGACGGACATCGCCACAATGATGTGCTCAATGCTGGCAACCGTGTCCTACTCAGCTCAGCAAACATTGAGGAGAGGAATTTGCAAAGCTGAAACCCCAGTGGTCACAACCGTTTGAGATCACGCAAATGCAAACCCCTATCATCCTGCGACTTCCTCTACCTGACAGCATGGAAATCAAACCCTGTCTTCCACAGCAGTAAGCTCAAGCACTACCGGGATCTGAGCGAGAGCGTCGGTGGTAAAGATATTGGACCTCCACATCCTATTCAAGTGGACAGTAATATGGAGTAAATGTTTGAAGACATCCTTGGACATCAATGTTGAGGAAAAATGACCAAGTGTCCATTTGAGTGCCACGGATGCGATGGCACGTATAACAGGTGGGAGCCCTATGACAACCTCTAAGATTTCGATCATTTGATTGTTAGATACTACCGTCACCGGCCTATGTGTGTTTACAAGCAAGGGAATCATGGCTAAAAGAGGGAAAAGTGTCACATCCCACACGTACACGAGCCCCTAAACTCTACGAGTGGGCATTTCTTTCCTTTCATTGGTGGTCCAATGAGCGTCGATCTCAGGATTTTTTGTTGATCAGTGGAGGGAAGTTTGGCCACCTACCCCAACCTCCAGTGTTCCATTCTCAAAGGTTTTGAAAACTTTGACCACTTCCAAGAATGGTCAACAGTAGTATACACTTTTGCTAGTTGTGTCCATGTTTTGATGCTGTGAAGTCTTCTCAACATCGCCAGAAATTTATAAAAATACAAATTGGTATTCCTGAAACCCCCTGAATTATCGCTGGAGATTCTCAAAGCAACCACTCACAGCGCAACATCGCATGCTTCACTTATCCTGAGTGCCAAAGAGCCAACATATGTCTCATTGACATTCTTGTCATTGTCTATATGCACTCAACTTGTTCGACTCTTGTCATTGAAGTACACTTGCTGCTTAATAAAAGTCATCCATTTTTCCCAGTTCCTTGAATTGTGTACTGCTCGGCGCCTCATCCTTGTGAACCACCCACATTCCACTCATCATAACATGTGCAATACCGAGAAATACAACGAGCCATCTGTTGTGTCTTGGGCTCTCAAGCCGAGCAACACATGCGATGTTGCATCATGAGTGGTTTCTTCAAGAAAATCCATCAAGAAGTTGGGAAATCTTGCGCATATGGAGGCACAGTTTTACGAAGTCTATCACCGTTGAGAGATTCACTGAATAGTATCAAAAGATCCATATGGTTCGCAATACTTATGATGATCCTTCTGAGAAGTGGTCGAATGAGTCTACACCTGTCAAAGGGGAACACCAGAGGCCAGGCACATGGCCAAAACGCCGTCGGCCAAATGCCATAAATCCTGAGTTCCACGCATGGTGGGCTATGAATGTGAAGAAAAAAATGCCAGCCTAAATATTTGCCTCATGTACTTCTGGAACAAGACACTTCCCCACTTTAAGCTGTTACTTCCTAGCGCATAAGTAGACAGGCCGGTGACGCCTGTAGTGGCCATTGATCAGATGATCGACCTCTCAGAGGTGGTCGTAGGGCTCACAGGTGTTGTGCACAGCGTTGTAGCCATGCCACTCGACCAGATGCTTTGTTGTTTTTCAACGTTGTTAACGTCTGAGGATGTCTTAAATCATGTACTTTGTATCCATATTCACTAGGATTGGAGGCGGAAGACCGATGTATCAGGCAGGGAAGTTCTCACTGGGGTCATGGCAGTGCTTGATCTTGCTAACATGGAACACTGGTTGCATCATCAAATTTTCCAGTTGTTGGAGCACATGGGTGTGGAGGCTCTTGAGTCCCAATAGCTTCTGTCGTAGGTCTTCCTTAATGCAAGCGTGCTGGCCAGTGATTCCCATTGTACCAGGTTTTCTCCCGATGGGCAAGGGCCAAGGCAAAGGGTTCACCGAGCATGAGGGGTCCAATACCGGGTTGGCCGTTGGGGCTGTCGGTGCTGCACCATTCATTGAAGAAGTTATGGCTGCTTCCTGGTTTGCCTGGAGGACATTGTTCATCGCGTGCACCTCATCCTCCATTACCACTGTCTTTGACGGCTACCGCTGCTCGTCGCCGGGTGAGCCCGCTTTGTTCACCATTCTTGTTGTGAATTCTGCAAAATCCCAAATGTTGGAGATGCGCTGAAAACTCGTGCTAGGTTTTTGCCTTGTAGTTAGTGCGCCGGCTGCCCCTCCAGCCCCGCTGCACTCTAATACCAGGTGTTATGCCAAGCGGAGTGTGGATGGGTCACAGGGATGAGGTGCAGAGCAAAAGACAATTGAAGGATTTGGGACAATGGGATAGTTTGTACTTAGCAGTAAGTGTACTTTGATGAAAAACATCAAACAATTAAATAGAATGTACACAATAGCAATAATCACAATGGGGCATATCTTGGTTCTTGCGCACTCGAGCAATGCATTCCATGTCGCGTTGGAAGTGGTCGCTTCAAGAAAATCTGCCGAGAAGTCTGGGGATTTCAAGAATATCGAGGCCTGGCTTAAAACGTTTCTTGTGCCATCAAGAATTTGACTAGAAAGTATTGAAACACTGGTATGTTTTGCAATACTTCTGTCTACAATTCTGGAAATTGGTTGAATAATTCAGAACCTTTGACACCGGAACACAGGAAGTCAGGGCAGGTGGTTAAAAAACCTTTGGCCGATTGGCGTACAAATAATAAGGTTGACGTGCGGTGGACCATGTATGTGGGGAAAACAGTTCCCAATCAAGGAGTTTAGGGACTCGTGTACTCTTGGGAGGTAACAGAAGCAGGGGGCACATCAATATGAAAGCACTGAGTGACAGTGCAATGTAGCCAGAGAGCAGTCTCTGTACAATGGGGGTGTAGGGAGGGGGGGAGGGGGGGGATCTCCCTTTACAATGCGAAGGCCACCCCCATGAGCACCCCCATGGCCTCCGACTGCAAGTTTTCCTCCTCCATGTCACCAAGCAACAAGGCAGACCAGCGGGAGATGCAAATCAATCCGTACCAGTCCGCCGTTAGGAGCCTCATGTATGCGATGGTGGGAACGTGACCTGACATCGCTTATGCGGTTGGCCAGGTGAGCAGGTCTGTGGCCATTCATAGGCCAGAACATTGGCAAGCCGTGAAGCGGATTTTTTGCTATCTCAAAAAGACTCGGCACGTGGGACTTCAGTTTGGAGGTCTAGAAGGATGAGCCTCGCTGCGACTGACATGCTACAGTGACGCGGACAGGGGAGGGCGGATTGACGAAAGGAAGTCCACCTTGGGATTTGTCTGTCTTCTCAACGGTGGTGCAGTCTCATGGGCAAGTAGGAAGCAGGACCGCATCTCGCTTTCTACTGCTGAGGCGGAGTACACTGCACTCTCCGAAGTGTGCAAAGAAACACAGTGGCTTCGCAGTTTGCTTGATGAGATCAAGGCACCACAAGTGGAAGCAACGGTCATCTGCATCGACAACCAAAGTGCCATTGCTACGGCAGAGGACAACATGATCTTCTGGCATACAAAGCACATCGACATTCGGTACCACTACTCACGTGACCTTTTCCCCAAGGGTATCGTGGAGCTGGAGCACGTCGCAACCAAGAAAATGCTTGCGGAATTCTTAAAAAGCCGCTAGACAGCAACTTGCATGTTGCACGTGCTCGAGGAGTCGGCATGGTGGATGCAAAAGATGAGAACTAAAGGACCAAGAAACCTGACATGCGCAAACACAACCCAGAGATATAGGTTCATGCGGAAGAAAACTACCACAGCAGGTGGACTACGGTGCAAGAGAGAGATTGTTGTTCTTCTATGCCCCATGGCCACTGCTATGGCTTGATGGACAGGTCGGGCATGCACTGCTCCCTTGCAGTAAGTCCCCCAAACCTTGTTCGTGGTGCAAGTCCAAGCGAGACACCAGAAGTGTAGCGCAATGGAAAGCATGTTGGACTTAGGAACAAGAGGTCCTGCGATCGAGCCTTGATGTGCGCAGGAAGGTGTTTTGACCTTCCTGCACAAGGGGAAGCTTCTCAGATATTTCTACATGCATGAGGAGAGTGCGCCAGTTGGCGGTCAGTGGATGCGCCAATTGGCGGATTGGTGAGGTGGTGTGGAGTGGCCCCCCAAAAGTGCCACTACCCACATACCTTAGAAGCCAGGCCTAGGACTATATGTACCAGGCTCATTCTTCATTCTAATTACACAATCTGGCCTTAGATTCTCCTCACAGCATTGTCTAGCTAAGGAACAGTGTAAAGAAGACACTGGTTGGTCTCAGCCCCAGGAGTTAGTCTTTGACTACCACCTCGCGCGAAAGTGACCGAGTGTTGAGTGGACACAGTTGCTAGCAAGTGATTGCCTAGGAACTGCTCAGTGTGGAACAATGATCCTAAGGGTGATATCTTCTCCTAGCTGAAATGCTAGGAGCGGACGGCAGGTGCTATTGTGTCGGCCCTGTTTTCTAGTCCGTTTGCCTCAGGCCGGTTGACACTGACATCAGCCTACATCAGCGTACATCAGCATACATCTGCTTGCAACGGACAACGTGAACTGGGAAGGAGTTGCCTCTTCTCACCAACAATGTACAGTGGCCTCAAACACAGGTATAGCGGCATCAACGATAGGTGCACCAGCTGTAGCAGTTGTAGTTGTAGGGATGGCAGGGACAGGGGAACTAGGAAATCCTTTGCCCATCATCAAGTTTGATGGAGAGGGGTTTGTGCCCTGGAAGTTGCAGTTTGAGATCACCATGGATGATAGAGATCTACTAGGATATTTTGACGGGACTATCCCAGCACCAAAGGAAGAGGGTGCTGACCTTGTGGCATGGGTCAAGCTTAACAAGAAACCTCTCATTCTTGTGTCATCCATAGAACTCTCAGTCCTTTCATACATCAGTGGTTCTACAGTGTCAGCCATGGCATACGCCAAAATCGTAATGGTATTTCAGTCCTCCTCACTTGCCAACCGTCTCTTCATTCTAGAAAACCTCATCCGCATGAGGCTTGGTGAAGGCGAGGACGTCTCCGCCTTTATGCCTAAGTTTGAGACGCTTTTGCAACAAGCCACCGGCATGAGGTGGGACCTGAAATCCGATATGCAAGCCATGGTTTTTGTTAAGACGTTGCAAGAAAGCTTGGGCCCCATGATAACGGTGATTGGAGGGTGGAATGAAGATCAAGTTTCCTGCACCACCATTTCTGAGTATGTGTAGAATGAAGTCATGTGTCCTAGCAGTAGTGAAGCAAACATGGCTACCTTTGCCTCACGGAGCAGCATCACCTTCCGCAGTACCTCCTCCTCTGGGTTCAATGGAAACAACAGCAATAACAATAGTGGAAGGGGTGCAAAGCACCAAGAAAACTGCCATAACTGTGGCAAGGCTTGACACTGGGCTCCAGCGTACCTTGCACCCAAGAGAGAGGGCATAAACGAGCACAGCACTTACGAGAAGAGAAACTTTATCTCTCTTCCTCCATGCAACAAGAACTTCAGAGACGCCAACGGCAAGGTTGAGGCAGCTGAGGGGATTGGTGACAAACAAGTCACAATGTGTGTCAACGGTGGAGATTCAGACCTTTGGATAGAGGGGGTGATCTACTTGCCCTCCTTCTCAGCCAACCTGCTCTCCGTCTCTAAGTTGACTAACCATGGCATGATAGTGGTGATATTCCCAACAAAGGCCTCAACATCCCCTACTCTTCCAAGAAGGTTGTCGCATAGGTTTCTCGCTTTGATGGACTCTACATCTTGCACACCCAAACGACAACTTTAATAGCTGAATCAGTGGCCGAGAGTGATGATGAGGATGTCAATGCACCGGATATAAATGGTCTAGAAAACGGGTCCCGAAATGGGAGGCTGCTAACCGCTCTTGGTATTTCAACGAAGATAACATATCACCCTCGAACGAGGGTTCCTTCAGTTTGCAACCACTCAAAGTCCACATGAAGGTCTTTAGTGTCTACCCTTGGTTGGGCACTCTGTGAGGAGTCTCGAAGGCAAGAACTGTAAATGGATGCATGCAGGGTATACGCTTTTGTAATTGCAGAGTTTTGCTAATGCTTGTGCTTGAAGTGACTTTACAGGAGCCAACCTCAGCATACAGTCCTACTTCGCACGTCCTAAATACCGCCAAGTGTCATCCTCGAGGAAGGCTCTAGTAAGATTCCTAGAAGAATCCTATCCCATTCAGGGCCACAAAGAAAAATGCGGCGGTCAAGGGGTCTGAGCCCTCGACCAATGAGCTTCGGCGCCTGTCCCATCAAGGCCACAATATTGTATTTCCTATGATGATCTTCAGGGGACATACCCATAATGGGCAGTGCATTCCCGGCCTATCTCAGAACAGACTAAGAGGATATACTCCATATAGCAGTGCAAGCCTTGTCTTTCCGTGCAACCAGCTGGCTAGCCAGTGGAAAAGGTGCATACCATCCAACAAATCTCTGCCATCACAGAGGTTTGGTCGGATCGGGAGCAAACGTCTCGTCGTACTCATAGCCCGGGCGTTGAGAGAACCCCCTTGTCATTACCCTCACCTTAAACTGTTCAATTTTGCCGTCTTGCTTCTTCTTCACTCGGAGGACCCACTTGGATCCCACCATGTGGGCTTTGTCGGGTCTATCCAACAGCACCCACGTGCCATTCTCAGCAATGGACGGGAGCTTGTTGTCCACTACCTCCTTCCACTTGGTCGCATCCGGGCCATTCATCACCTCCGCCACCGTGGATGGCTCTCCCTGAGCCATGCAAGACCAGCCAAGACCAGTTGAATCGTCCTCATATAGCAAAGGTGCTTTCTTTGGGCGCAAACAGCGCCAGGGTGCATGTGCGTCTTCTTGCTTTGCTGCTAGTGCTACCACAGGTGGTGGTGTGTCATCGTCGCCATCGTAATCAGAAGAGTCATCAGACTCCAAGTCAGACTTGCAAGCCCCGGACGCCTCAGTATCTGCGTCCATGTCAAATGTTGCGACATCCTACGTAGCTACTCTCCCATTCCCACCACTGGCAAAGCAAGCCAGTTGTTGGGTGATTGGTCTCCGGACTCAAGCAAGACTATCCACTCTCGCGCCTTGGGAGCAAAGATCGGGTCCAGCAGCTCTCCCTTTCCAAAAGTGCTTGCATCAAACTCAACTTTGTGGCTTCTCATGAGCTTGCTTACTGCCTAGTCCCAAAGCCAATAGGCTTTGTGTGATGTGTCATACCCAACCATGACACACTTTGTGGAACGTGCGCTCACCTTGCCTCCACCTTTTTCCCCACTAGATCTTCACCCATGCAGTTGAACTGAACACCTTCAGATGAAAGGCGTTGGGTTTATTTCCCGACCATGCTTCTAGTGGGGTCTTCAGCTGTTTTTCCTGCTCCTTTCCACACTTCTGCAAGGCGGTTGCTGGTGTGAGGTTCAAGAGGTAACAGGCCGTTGTTGCAACTTCAGGCCAAAGGCTAGGTGGGAGCTTAGCATCGAAGAGCATGCTTCACACCGTGCCGAGCAGGGTCTGGTTCATCATCTCGGCTACGCTATTACTTTGGGGTTTTTAAGGGATGGTTTGCTTGTGGCGGATACCATGATGATTGAGCCAAGGCTTGCATGCCTCGTACTCACCCCCGTTGTCTCTTTGGCGCATCTTCACCTTCTTGGACGTTTGCCACTCTACCATGGCGATGAAATCGTGGAGCTTCTCCTTGACATCGCCCTTTCTTTTGAGGATGTATATCCACAACTTGCGGCCATGGCCGTCGATGAAGGTCAAGAAGTACTTGCTTCCTCCATTAGATTTCGTGCAAATGGGTTCGAAAATATCACTGTGGATCACGTCCAAGACGTTCTTTGCTCGCTAACCTTCTCTCCCAAACGGCTTCTTCTTTGCCGCTGCTTGGAGGCATGGTTCACACAACGTACATCCTTGTCCGTGCTTCATGGTGCACCTTTCCATTTGGCGGACGACCTCTTGCTCCTACATCTTCTGTAGCGTGCTGTTGGCCACTTGGAAAAATCGCGGGTGCCACAGCTTGGCGTCCGTCTCCTTGGTTGATTTGGCGGCCGCTGCGGTGGATGGCGGTGCATTCTTTGGCTTTGGTGCTACTGTCTTGGTGGCACGTGCCAGTCCGTCATCCGACGCCTTAATGACTTTGGTTTGAAGCACGTAGAGGCCATCGACTCTTGGAACTTGAAGCATGAGGTCGTCTTTGGTGTACAAAGTTTTGATGTCCTTGTTTTTTAGGGCCACTGTTTCCATGTTTGTGAACACCACTTTCATGTTGTTGTCGGAGATGTGTGAAACTGAAAGCAGGTTCGCTATAAAGGAGGGCATGTATACCACTTTTTTACGATTGACCTCCTTCTTGGCACTGTTCACGTTGAACGTGATCACCTTGTCCCCTTTGTCAATGGCTTGGACGACGCCGTCGTTTGCACACTTGATGCGCATGTCAGATTTGGCCATGGAGACAAATCCACCCTTCTCTTTTGAGGAGTGCTGGTTAGTGCCTGAGTCAAGGGCGTATGCCCCAGGCCTAAGGAGTGCTTCCCCCTTCATGGGCAACCCTTCAGCCATCATGTTGGTAAGATCTTTCTTCTCCTTCCCACCTTTGTTCCCACTTTCTATCGTTGGACTATGACAGTCCCTAGCCTGGTTCCCAGCCTTGCCACAGTTGTGACAGTTGCCGGGCTTCTTGGAATTCTTCCCACCACCATTGCCCTTCCCTCCACCGCCACCGCTTCCGCTGTTGCCTTGACTGGAACGAGAGCTTGTACCCTGTCCACCAAAGCGAGAGCCCTGGGCTGAAATGTTTGCCTCACTGCCACTATGTTGCATGAACGCGTTGCGGACGTGTTTGGTTAGGGACTCATATGTCAGATCTGCCTCCTTCCAATTGCCAAATGTGGTGATCAAGGACCCCCACCTTTCCGGCAGTGCCAACACAAGGATCATGGCACGCATGTTGGAGTCGAGATTCCATTCCATTTGCTGAAACTCTTGTAGCACATTGTCGAACGACTGCAGAAATGTGGACATTGATTCTCCTACGCTCACCCTCAGGAACATCAACTTTTGGAAGATGAAGATTTGGTTATCTAGGGTGTTTTATTGATGAACGCATGAGAGTTTTGCATAGGCCTCGGCAGCCAACGTGCATCCTGTGATGTGGGAGTTTTGAGTCTCATTGATGGACGTCACAAGTATGGCAAGAGCCATGTTGATCTTTGTTGTCCATGCTGTAAGGACAGTCGTAAAGGTGCACACAGAATCCATTGATCCGCGGATCTATCGGATTGGATCCGGATCCGTGGATCCGGATCCATGGCTGGATCCGATCCGTGGATCCGCGGATCCTTCGCCGCGGGGGGGGGGGGGGGGGGGGGGGGGGGGG
>SZWC01006346.1:19627-37013 GCA_023375785.1 Penium margaritaceum | reverse complement strand
CCCCCCCCCCCCCCCCCCGCCCCCGCCAGGAATGACACCTGTGAAAAAAAGAGTGCAAGGTTTCTGGTGCTTTTCTTTGTTGTCATCAAATTTGCAATGTCTACCTACTCAGGATCCGAGTGGATCCGAAAACATCCGCGGATCATAGTGGATCCGCGGATCTGGACTCAGATCCGCGGATCCCGATCCATGTTGCGATCCGTACTATCGGGGCCGGATCCATCTTGGGATCCGCGGATCTGATCCGGTGTACACCCTTAGTCAGCCGCATGCGTGGTCACTGTCGCATCGGCAAGTACTGTCTCGGTCCCTTTAAGGATGTCCAGGTAGCTACTCGCGTTCATGACAGTCTCAAACTGCCATTTCCACAAGGGAAAACGTGTCCCCATGGATTTGTCATTTTTGGACATACCCGCCTCAAGGCGGGCTTGAGTCAAATTTTTCATTTTTGGCAGTTGCTCGTCTTCTTTGCATTGTTGCTACTCTACTTTGTTGAGGCCTATGACACTGATGAGGTTGCTGACTGCGAATGTTGTCAAAGGTGCAGTTGGTTCAGTTCCATGCCCCTCCAGGTGATGATCACCTCAGGCGATGGTGTCGTTGTGAGGAAAACGGACTCGGGGTCTTACCAACTTCTAGAGAGGTAAAGCTTCATCCTGTTGGGGCTCAAGGGTCTTGTCCAACATGGACAAAGCTATTCCTCATCCCCTAGTCCGCCACGTGTGCGCACCCTACCTAAAGAAGCCGATGGAGCCAGTGGAGTAGATTGGATCTGTCCGATCTTTGTGTCCCTGTTGTACCTGTGCGCCCTACAGAACCACGCGCAAGTCTGTCTTGGAAGCGTGCCTTGGAACCAGAAGTGTGGGCCCATAACCCTTTGTCAATGCGCCGGATAGCAACGGTCTAGAAAACGGGTCCAGACATGGGAGGCCGCCAACCGCTCTTGGTATTTCAACCAAGATAACATATCACCCTTGAACAAGCATGGATCCATACTTCAGGTTCATTCAATTTGCAACCACACAAAGACTGCATGAAGGTCTTTAGTGTCTATCTTGGTTGGAAACTCTCTAAGGAGTCTCAAAGGCAAGAACTGTAAATGGATGCATGCAGGGTAATGCGTTTGTACTTGCAGAACTTTGTTATTACTTCTGTTTGCATTGGCTCCACAGGAGCCAACCTTAGCATACAGTTCTACTTGACGTGTCCTAAGACTACCAAGTTTATCCTCAAGGCAGGCTCTAATAAGCTTCCTAGAAGCTTCTTGTCCCATTTTGGGCCACATAGAAGAATGCGGCCATCGCGGGGTTTGAGACCACGACCCATGAGTTCCAGCGCATGTCCCAACTAGGCCACAATGTTGTGTTTTCTATGATGATCTCCAGGGGACATACCCATTATGGGCGGTGCATTCCTGGCCTATCTCAGAACAGACCAAGAGGACATACTCCATAGAGCAGTGCATGCCTTGTCTTTCCATGCAACCTGCCAGCTAACCAGTGGACAAGGTGCATACCATTCAACAAAGGAGAACATCAATGTAGATTTATATGATGGACATGTTGGAGCACAAGAATCACTAGAAGCAAAAGATTTTAACAAAAATCCACAAGAAAATGCAACCACCGGGCCTGTTCATTGTAGCCTGTGCACATCCTCCGAGAACTTGTGGCACAGGCGCTTTGGGCATTTTTCTCATCGCGCTGTGGAGCTCATTGAAAAGCAAGAGCTAGTGCAAGGGATGGAGCTAGGTAATGAGGCGGAGGGAACCACGATTATGTGTGAGCCCTACCTTCGAGGTAAGGTGAAAAAGAAACCCTTCAAACACAATGGCATGTGTGCTCTCGCACCCCTTGACCTCGTCCACTCTCACGTGTGTGGTCCCTTTGGCATACCGTCAAATGGAGGTAGCAGATCTTTCCTAATGAGCGTCAACGACAACAGCCGCAAAGTCTGGATATACTTTCTCAAAAAGAAAAGTGAGGTGAAGGATAATCTGAGGCCTTTGTTGCAAAAGATGAGCGATAGAGTGGAAACAAGGTGAAGGAATTCAGGACAGACAATGGGGGAGAGTACAAAGCCTGCACAGAGTGGCTCAAGTTGTAGGGCATTCAACATCAGAAATTTACCCCCCTACTAAGCTCAAAGCAACGGTGTAGCAGAGAGGATGAACCAAACCATCCTTGGCATGACAAAGTGCATGCTCTTTGACCCCAAGCTGCCTATCAGGTTCTAGCCTGAAGCAGCATGTACTGCTACCTACCTTGTGAGCATCACACTTGCAGCAGCTCTACAAAGGAGAGGCAAGAAGAAGTAGACATAGCAGCTGAAGACGCCTCAAGAAGCATGGTCAGGCAGGAAGCCAGACACCTCCCATCTCTAGGTGTTTTTTGCACCAACTTTTCCAAGGTCAAGGCTGGTGAGGGCCCTGGAAAGCTCGATGCAAGATCACAAAAGTGCAATTTCATCGGCTATGTCACCGCACACAAAGCATAGACTGTGGGACCAAGGGACCAAGAATGCCATCCGCAGCAAAGACATGGATTTCCACAAAAGATCTGTGAGTAAGGGAGTGTCCATCCTCTCTGTATACATTTTCCCTCCGGTGTGGACCTGAGAGCGCAGGGCATGCTACCCCAGAGAGTGGAGGTGGTGCACCATGAGGCGCCAACGCTTTGCGACACCGAACGACCACTGGCACCCATCCGTCCGGCGTCCCTCGTGTGATCGCCTCCCTCTTGCAACATTGCCTCTCCACTGTCCCCTCTAGCATTACCTTATGTTTGGATGACATTGGACACTGTCTCGGGAACCTAGATTAGTCCGCTGCCTTTTAGAAACTTTGTTTGTGGTTTGGGGTGCAGACCTAGTTTGGGGCAGTCTGCCCCTTTAGCGTGACACTCGAAGGCTTTTCCCTTGCTCAAGTTTGGTACGCCAGCGAGTTTCACTCGCTGGCTTGACAGGTGGGCCTCGCTTCTCGAGACTCACCCACTCAAGCTCTTACCTACTCAAGCCCGACATTTAGGTTTTTCACCGAAAACCATGGCTGACTTGTAAACCCACGTGTATCTTATTTGTTTCTCCACCAAAGTAAGCGAGATCGGCTTCATTGGAATTGTACCAACTTTCTCAAAAAGAGGTTCTTGAACTCAAGAACACTCCAAAACAAGGAGAGTGGCTTACCATTCTTGAGGAGGGAGACAAAGCACCAGCACAATAGCATGAGCTAGATGCTACAACAGGGAGAGGAGCTAATGGAGATGACTTGGAGGAATCAGACTCAAATTCTGACGTATCGGATCCTCCTCACTATGAGGATGCTTCCTCTGCCATCATCAACGATGAAGTAGACCTCCAACCTCAACATCAACAGCAACAGCAAGTAGATCCAATGAGCAGTTCACGCCGCTAAGTACCTTGGCAGCATTACAATGCATACAGGGATGAATGGACAGGCTTCAATTATTCGCTCATGGTTCAAGAGAAGCCAATGTTTGTCGCACAGGCACTCACACAGCCAAAAAAAGTGGAATGGGATGAAGCAATTTGTAGTGAACTCAGCTCCATCAAGGACAATGGAACATGGGTTCTGGTGGAAAGACCTGCCGGGTGTCACATTGTGGGGTCCAAGTGGGTGCTAGAAGCAGAAAGAAAATAAAACAGCAAGATAGACAAGTACAAGGCACGGGTGGTAGCAAAGGGGTTCTCTCAACGGCCTGGCACACAGTATGATGAGACCTTTGCTCCACTTGTGATGTTTGCCTCCATCCGTTCAATGCTTGCCATTGCTGCTGCCAAGAACATGGAGGTCCACCAGATGGATCTCAAGAGAGCCTTTCTCTATGACAAACTTGACAAGGAGGTATTGATGGAGGTTCCAGAAGGGGTACATGCTCTCAAGGGGAAGGTGTGCAGATTGGTGAAGGCGCTCTATGGGCTAAAACAAGCGCCAAGACTTTGGTACCAGGAGATCGATACATTCATGGCCAAGGAGTCCTTCATGCACTGCAACAACGACCCTAGCATGTATGTGCATGAGAGCAACAAAGGGACCATGTTGGTCACCTTGCACGTTGATGACCTGATTCTATGCTCTTCTTCAACACAATAGCTAGACGATCTCAAGGGGCAGCTGAGTAGCATATTCAAGATGAAGGATATGGGTCCTCTTGACTTTTATCTTGGAATTGCCATCAAGTGTGATAGAACAACAGGTACCTTCAGTCTGAACCAGAAAACGTACATTGACTCCATCCTCAAACGATACGACATGGCAAATTGGAAGCCTGTCAGCACACCCATGAGCTCAGAGTGCAAGCTCTCCTCCTCCATGTCTCCATCCAACAAAGCGAAGTAAAGTGACATGCTGGGCATCCCATATCAGCCTGCATTGGGCAGTCTGATGCGTGCCATGGTCGCCACCCGACCAAATATAGCCCATGTTGTTTGGCAGGTGAGCCGGTTTGTGGCCAATCCTGGTCGACTTCACTGGCAGGCTGTGAAGCACATCATGCGCTACCTTCAAGGAACGCGGCACGTAGGGGCTCCAGTTTGGAGGCATCGGTGGATCTGTGTCAATCCGTCTCATGTGTTACACTGATGCTGATTGGGAGGGAACATCGACGAGAGAAAATCTACCTCCAGCTTTGTGTGCATGTTGAATGGAGGTGCAGTCAGTTGGAAAAGTCACGAACAAGAATGTGTCTCTCTGTCAACAGCTGAAGCTGAGAACACTTGTTGGCCCTTTTTTTGCCGCGCTCGTCATTGTTCCGCGATGTCACTTCACTTTCGCGCCTTCCATGTTGTCCTCCACACATCTCCTCCTTCCGCACACCATAAGACTTCATTCCACATTCACCATGACACAATGTCACAATTGATCACTCACAAGTGGTCTTTCCTCCTTTCACATCACCCCTCTGACATGGCAATTCCGCGGAACTCCATCACCCCCTCCCGGAACACCCCTATTCCGCAGATTTGGCTTTCCCCCAGTGTCCCTGACATGGCAATTCCGCGGGTACACACATGGCCCACTTCTGCAGCCCCTCTTCCGTGGATTTGGCTTCCCCCTAGTGCCTCTAACATGGCAATTCCGCGGATACACACATGGCCTACTTCTGCAGCCCCTCTTCCGCGGATTTTGCACCCTCTACACCCCCAAAACAAGCCCATTCCGCAGTCCCACTCATCAGTTGCTTTGGAAACACCCTTATTGCGGATTCCATGACTCCACTAAAGCATATAACATGGCAAATCCGCGGAACCAAGACAGAGACACAGAAATCACGCGGCGGAGGCCCAATACCCTTCCTTCCACTCTCTTGAGAATTGTCCAAGGGCCACCCATCCATTTCCGCGGTCACTTGGGTACTCTTCGGCGTTCTTCACTTGTGTTGGGCCAGTCTTATGAGTGGTTCCGCGGAACACCTTTTGTCATCTTCGGAGTCCTCAGGTTCACTTGCGGAATCCATGGTGACAGAGTGCTGAGATGAAGGAGAGAGTGCGGCAAGGTTGTGAGGTAATGAGCTTCATTAACTCATGTCAACTGAACACAAGTCCACATTCCGGATTCCAACACCACACTGATGCAACTAAGCCCATTATATAGTCCGCTACACCCTTCCCCGCCGCGTCAGCGGCCCCCTTGCATTCACACCCACTACCACCACTACTCTATTCCCATCCGTGAAGCAAGTGCCACCATTGCTTCCTCCTTGCTCGTCGCGCCGCCTCCCGCCACTTCTTGGTCTTCGCACCTTGTGGTTCCCGCCATTCTTGGTCCAGTTGTCTTCCCACGTCTTGTACAACACTTCCGCACCTTGTGTGACCCTTCCCTTTGTCCGCAACACTTGTGCCTCTTGTTATGCCCTCACACGTCTCTCCTCTAAACACCAAATCCGCGGATACACATGGAGGCCTCTTTCCGCACCCCTCTTGTCCACACAAGTGACTCTAATTCCATCAGAAATGTGGTAAATCCGTAGGTCAACATCATGGCCGATTTCCGCCTCTTCCGCGGCACTGTAACTTGCCCCTCCGCTGTTATTAGCAAGGCAATTCCGAGGGTTAGGCACCCAGCACCATTCCGCGGTACTTCCTCCTCACCTTAGCCACAAAACACCCTCCCAAACATGCCCATTCCGCTGCTGACCATCATGGCACTTTCTCACGCCCTCTGCGCACCCAAAACTTGCTCTGGTAGCATCCCAAACAACCCAAATCCGCGGCTGAACCTTGCACCATGTTTTGAGGCCTTCCGCGGATCCCAAAGTCACCCAAGTTCACCTCTTAAGATGCCTAATCCGCAGACACACCCCCTGCCCTTGTTTTGCCACTTCCGCGGAACCCCTAATATGAAGCCATTGTTACTGAACAGCCAATTCCGCGGGTCTACCACCAGGCACAATTCCAGCCTTCCCCACACCCATAAACAGCCCAACACAAGCCCAGAAAGATGCCCATTCCGCCCCTCCACCATGAGGATCAACTGTGGTTCTCTCCCTTTGCCCAAAGACCACCCCTCACTCGCCTCAACTCCATCGGGGAAGTCCATGACTCGGTCTCCCTCGCGGAATATTTGCGTGCGCGGCAGATTTCATGTAAACAACACTACCTTGGCTGAGGTTTTTAAAGAGATGCCGTGGCTACAAAGATTGCTATCTGAAATGAAGGCACCACAGGCAACAGCAACGGTCATCAAGAATGACAACATGAGCGCGATTGACATGTCCAAGAACCCCATCCTGTCCAGGCGCACAAAGCACATCGAGATCCACTACCACTATGCTCGGCATTTGCTCTACAAGCAGACAATGGAGCTTGAGTATGTCGGTACCAAGTTCAATAGGGTTGACATGCTTGCAAAGCTGCTAGACAAGGATCTCCACCAGGCAGGCAGGCGAGGTATTGGCATGGTCAACGCAAGTGATGACGAATGATGATGGTCGCTGATGCAAGGTGCAAGGGAGAGATTTGTTGAATGTTTTTGCCCCTTGTTCAGTGTTGCAGGATGGATGAGGAATGATCTGCCCCTTGTGGACATATGACCCCTGGATCCGTTGTAGTGTGACTCAACTATGATTTGTCTCTTGTGAGATATGACTTGTGAGTACACCATGTGGGTGAGTGGTTACCTTGGCAATTTTGTTGATTTGGCCAGGTCAGAGGTCATGAGTTCAATCCTGGCACCATGCACATCTTGTTTGCTATGGAAGCTTCCAAGAAAGAAAGTCCGTAGCTTCTTCAACGCTACATGGTTGGTTTGTTACCTTAACACTAGGATGCTTATGTGTCAAGCCCACAGCGCAAGTCTGTTGGTGATGTAGCTGGTTCAGGCCACTTCCCAGGAACGTGCTTTTGAGTTCTAGGACTTGACAGACAGCTATAAAAGGACTTGTCTTACATGTTGATCAAATAACCCTTGCTTGATTCTCTCTTGCATATTGACGACTTGAGCTCTTCTTGAGAAGTAATGCTAAGGCGTTAATACGCTTGAAGGTGAAGTGTATGCCTGATCAAGTTTGGGGTGCATGACACATGTCAAAAAAGGAAGAAGGTGTAAAAACCTTTGTGATATCTTTGGGTTTCGCGGCTTCTGTACCAGAGGCTGTTAGCTCAGTAGCTAACAATTGTCTCTCCCATTGCATCCATGGTCAAGTCAATCAAGGTGCTTCTACAGTCCACCTACAAAAGAAAATGATGCCATCTGTGCTTGAGTTTTTCTTGGCATGAAGCTTGAGCGTGACCGTAAAGTATGCACTCTGATTTTTCACCAGGCTACATCAATTTACAGCCTAGGAGAGTATTTTTCATCACTACTAACTGCTGTTCCCACTATGTCCACGGCAATGATGCCTTATGGCAAGTGATTTCTGAAGTATTTGGATATGTCATAGCTGGGAGGGGGGGCAGTGGACATCATAAGCTACCTCACTGGCATTGGCTTGCTTATGTACCTAATGATGATAAGGCGCACTGATGTTGCTTTTGCTATCAACTTCATAGCACAGTTTTTGCACCAGCAGGTGTCACACAGTCTCAAGGCAGCCCTCCATGAAGTCTATTATGTTCTCTCTATAGTGCAAGTGCTTCTTTGCTTTTTTCCATAGCCCTTGCTTGCTGTTGGTGGATCCACCGAAAGAAACTGGGCACATGATGCAGACACATGCTTTTGTTTTGGGTGCATGTGGATTCTTGATTATGGGCGTGACCTGCCTCCTTTCTGTCAAATAAGGATGGTTACAGCAACACAACAAAAATTCAGAATGAACAGAACGATATTGCCAATGCCATGCAAGGTCGATTCAGCGGCATTCTGATGTAAATGGAAAAGAGTTTGTCCTTCTGCTGATGTTGGAGTGCTTCTCGAATGTCAAGTGGCTCCGAGTTTCTCTGATGATGATTTTGTGCTGAAGATAGTTGTTGCTAAGGCTGAGACTGCTTCAGCATATGAGGCTGCCTGTTTCTTGCGGTGTCAATGAGTTGTACCCACATGTGTCTTAGTGGCATTGCAAGCTAGTGGCTGCCAAAAATCAAGCTGCGCATGCTTTACATGAGCTGCTGATGCTACTAAAGACATTGATGGAAATGATCATAGAAGGTATGAATAAATAGATTTTAGTGCTGTTAATGATGCTGCTAAATGGGTGGTTGGGAGGAGTTCGCAGAAGCACGCTTCCACGACAATTTCAGAAATCAACAGCCATGGTGGGGCCACAAGGAGCAGGTCCAAGTTTTTTTCTCTTTGATACCATGTAAGAGTCTGTAGATGAGGCAGGCAAGATGTAGCAGAGGTGTGAAAGTAATGTGGAGTCAAGCTGCAACATAATGGTGTTGGCTCTAGTGGGTGTGGAGGCACCCTCAAGGATGCCTAGCTCTGAGTGATACACGCTACCAGTGTTTGGGCAGCCAATAGACACCAATGGTGAAGAGTGTGGAGCACAAGGATCACGGATGTGAGTGGGAAGAACACGTCGCATTCAGTAGATCTGAATCGAAACACGTTTTTGCTACTTAGCATAGTAAGATTAGATCCGTTCCTTCTAGCCTGTGATCTAAGCTTTCCAACGCATCCAAGCATGCCCAAAACGGAGCAGTAGAGCCCCTGTTACGGCCGTCGAAGTAACCCTTGGTGGAGCCGCCCACCTGGCCTTGCACTCTAGGCAACGGGAGGCGCTTCGACGATGACCCATCGAAGCGCCTTTCCTCGCCCAGAAGTCAAGGAGAAGTTCATCCTGGTCAAGGAGGTCCTTATGGTCACCTCATTCATGCCCTTGGTGCATTTGGACGCCATTAGGAATGAACTCGGATCCCTGGTGGTGGAATATCCCGCCACCCATGGCGGGTACCAGATTCCACCCACCCAACACCCGTTTTTCGGGCTAGGCTAACTTTCTGAATAATCACTCGAATTGAGCGATTCAAAGCTCTATCCTGCATGGAAAAATCCAAGCAATCCAGATCTAAAGTCATATTAGGTGTTCGACCACTCCTCAGTGGTCAAACCAGGGAGTACGATCAATGGCACTCATGGCAAGGGGCACACCATGTCAACAATCTCCCCCTTGCACCGCAGCCTTGATGCCCTGTCCTTGCAACATGTAGCATTTTTAAACCTCACAGCGCAGTCCAAGCTCCATGCAGCTTGCTTCGTGCCTGTCCTTGTGCTGTGCCTTGGTCATGGCATTGGCGAGCATGCGCTTAGTGCCACAATGCACACTAGCCGCATCTCCCTTCGCCACGAAGTCCCGCGCGTAGTGATGCCGGATCTCGATGTACTTGGTCCTCCTGTGCAGCACCGGATTCTGGGTCAGGCTGATGGCACTCATGTTTTCAACGTTGAGCACCGTCGGCTTCCTTTGCGGCACGCCGATCTCCTTTAACAGCCGACGCAGCCACACCGCCTCCTTTGTGGCTTCCGCGAGCGCGATGTACTCCGCCTCGGTGCTGGACAGTGCAACAAAGTCTTGCTTCCTGCTTGCCCATGAAACTGCTGCACCACCAAGCACAAACACATACCCCGACGTTGATTTTCTGTCATCCACATCACCAGCCCAGTCGGCATCAGAGTAGCCGACCAACTCGAGGGAGTCATCACGCGCTCCCCCTCCAAACACGAGCCGCGACTGTTTTGTCGCCTTGAGATAGCGGAGGATCCGCTTCACCGCTTGCNCCGCCTCCTTTGCGGCTTCCGCGAGCGCGATGTACTCCGCTTCGGTGCTGGACAGTGCAACACAGTCTTGCTTCCTGCTTGCCCATGAAACTGCTGCACCACCAAGCACAAACACATACCCCGACGTTGATTTTCTGTCATCCACATCACCAGCCCAGTCGGCATCAGAGTAGCCGACCAACTCGAGGGAGTCATCACGCGCTCCCCCTCCAAACACAAGCCGCGACTGTTTTGTCGCCTTGAGATAGTGGAGGATCCGCATCACCGCTTGCCAATGCAGCGGCCCAGGGTCAGCAACATAGCGGCTCACTTGGCCCTCCGCAAAGGCTAGGTCGGGCCGCGTTGCCACCATGGCGTACATGATGCTCCCCACCGCGGACTGGTATGTCACACCTTCCATCTCCTCCTTCTCCTCGTCCGTCCTCGGGCCCATGCTCGAGCTAAACTCACATGTGGTGGTCACGGGTGTGCCGATGGGGTTGCACTCCTCCATGTTGTAGCGGCGGAGCACCTCTTGCACATACTTTGCCTGCCCCATCTCCAGCGTGCGTGCTTTGCAGTCCCTCTTGATGGCGACGCCGAGGTAGTACTCGAGCTCGCCCATGTCGGTCATTTTGAACCGACCGCCCAGCTGCCGCTTCAGGTTCACCAACTCGTCCATGTCCGATGACACGATGATGAGGTCATCCACGTAGAGGACCACAATCTGGTGCAACCCCGGCTGCTTTTGCACGTACACGCTGTGATCTGCCTCGCAGCGCTTGAAGCCAAGCTCGGCTATGAAGCCGTCCATTTTCAGGTACCACATGAGTGGCGCTTGCTTGAGCCCGTAGAGCACTTTGCAAAGCCGGCACACCTTCCCCGGCGGCGCTTCCACCCCTTCCGGCACCTCTATGTAGACCTCCTTGTCCAGGTCGCCATTGAGGAATGCTGTTTTTACATCCATTTGGTGGACTTCGTAGTCGCGCGCCCCCGCCACCGAAAGGATGGAGCAAATGGAGGCGAACTTTGCCACCGGCACGAAGGTTTCATTGTAGTGTTCTCATTTTCGCTGGGCGTACCCCTTCGCGACCAGCCGTGCCTTGTACCGCTCCACGTTCCCATCCTTGGTGAGCTTCTTCTTCAAGATCCACTTGGAGCCGATGATTTTTGCGCCCTTCGGCCTATCAATCAGCTGCCAAGTACCGTTCTCTTCGTGGGAGGCGAGCTCATATTTTATGGCTCCCTCCCACTCAGCCACATCCTTCTGCTGCAATGCCTCCTTGACGGTCTCGGGCTCCTCTTGCGCAACGAACGCACGAGCAAACCCAGTCCAGGTGCCCTACGCGGCATCGTACCGTTTTGCCGTCCTTCTTGCACGTCCACTTCTCCGGGGCTGCTGCTGCTGAGGCTGCTGCGGCAGGTGCCGCTGCTACTGCTGCTGTTGTTGCTGCCCTCTATCGGCGCCACTCGCACCGCTGGCCTGCTCCCCCTCTCTCGGGGACCATGGAGACGCGGGCTCATTCCCCGCCTCCTCGTTCAGCTCCACTGCTGCCAGCGCTTTGGACTCATCGTCCGACGCGGCTGAATGCAAATCAACCGCTCCCCCATCCCCTGGATGGTTGCCGCCGGTTGGAGCCGATGGGACGTCACCCTCTTTTGCGTCCTCCGGCGTCTCCCCTTCGAGAAGTGGCACCCACTCCCCCCGCTTGGAGAGACCCATGTCCTTGTCTGTCCAACAACTCTCCTCGTCAAACGTGACATCGTGACTCTTCACGATCTGCTGCCTCCACAGGTCGAAAAGTCAGTAGGCCTTGCTCCCGCTCTTGTACCCGACGAAGATGCACCGGCGAGTCCGCGGGTCCAGCTTGCCCCGCCCCTCCCGTGCCCGCACAACAGCATGTGCAACACAACCAAAAGTGCGGAGGTGTGCCACAGTTGGTTTCCTCCCGTTCCACACTTCTTGTGACGTCTTCTTCACCTTGGACTCCGCGTCCTTTAGCGGCTTTGTCGGCGTTAGGTTCCTGATGTGCGCCGCTGTCCGTGCCGCCTCGCCCCAGTACCGTTGTGCGAGGCCGGCATCGCTCAACATGGACTGGACCATGTTGAGGATGGTGCGGTTCGCCCTCTCGGCGACGCCGTTCTGCTGCGAAGAGTGTGGCATAGTTTTCTGCCACGCGATCCCCTTGCTCTTCATCCATGCCCAGCAGCCCTCGTACTCGCCACCGTTGTCGCTCCGGAACGCCTTCACCTTCAACTCTGTTTGCCGCTCCACAGCCGCCACGAATTCATGCATTCATGACAAGACGTCGCTCTTCCTCTGGATGATGTAGAGGTAGAGCTTGCGGCTGTGGTCGTTGATGAAGGTGACAAAGTAGCGCGCCCCACCAATGGTGGGCTCGAACGGTCCACACACATCTGTGTGCACCACCTCCAACTTCGCTGATGCACGCGTCCCTTTGCCGTCAAATGGCTGCCGTGTCGCCTTGCCCACCACGCATGGCTCGCACATGGCATTCTTGGCTGCATCGAGGCCCTTGGCCTCAAGGCCCCGCACCACTTCCTTCTTCGCCATGTCCCTCACAGTTGAGAGAGTGATGTGACATAGGCGACGGTGCCACAGGTCCAGATTTCCTTCATCTTTTGTCACGAGGTTGACGGCGTTAGTCCTTACCGCATCGGCAAGGACCTTGGTGCGAAGAAGGTACAGGTCCTCCTCCCTCTTGCCACGCGCAATCACCTCGCCATCCCCCTCCTTCCGGATGATGGCCTCCTTCTTGTTGAAGAGTACCTCAAGCCCCTTGTCGGTAAGGCGGCTCACTGACAGCAGGTTTGCCCCAAAGTTGGGCATGTGGAGCACGTCGTAGATGGTGCACGGAATGACTTTCCCGTTCACCACCGACCCAATGCGAACATTGCCTTCGCCCGCGGCCAACTCTGTTTTGCCGTTGGCCACTGTCATGCGCCGCTCGGTGACGTCGTAGGTGACGAATGCCGCCCGGTTGCATTGTGTGTGGCAGCCTGATCCGGAGTCGATCATAGTGACTTCCGGATCTGTCAAGTCGGTAGACTCCCTGGCCATCATGGCTTGGGTATCCTTCTTCCCGCACTTCCTGGGTTGGTCCGACTTCTTTTTGGGGAAATCACGTACATAGTGGCCCTGTTTGCCACAATTGTAGCACTCCCCCTTGTTGTCACCTTTCTTGGTGCCCTGCTTGGCACCCTTCCCCTTCTTGCCTCCCCCTCCACCTTGAGGGTGGACGGCATAGGCGGAACTTGATGTTGCCCCGCTCTCTCTCCCACCACGCCGCATCCATTCATTGCGGACGTACTCAGCCACCTTGGGGTATTTGAGCTCATCGGCGGACCAGCCGCCTACGACGGTGATCATGGGACTCCAACTGTCCGGCAAGGCCAGGAGGAGGATCATGGCTTGCAGCTTAGGGTCGACCTTCCATCCAGTGGCTACGAACTCGGCAGTAAACGACTCAATCTGCTGCAGGATCTCCATGATGTCGTTGCTTTTGTTGGCTCGGACGGTGACGAGCCTCTTGAAGACAAAGAGCTGGTTAGCAAGGTTGGTGGACTGGTAGATGGTGTAGAGTTTCTTCCAGGCCTCCGTGGCCTCCGTGCATCCTTGAATCAGGGCGCGCTACGGCGGAGCTAGCGCTAACACCAACAACGCAAGCGCCTTCTTATTACGCTTCTTGTACTTGTCCACTTCCTCTGGCGTTGCGGTATCCGGAGGCACAGTCTCTTCACCGTTGACCAGCTCAAGCAGACCCTTGTCATTGAGGTAGACCTCAAACTGCCACCTCCACAAGGGGAAGCTGTTCCCATCAAATTTGGAGACAGCGCCGATGCTCTCTTGCTCGATCGTTGCCATGGCGCGCGGCGGTAGCGTGAAATTTGAAGAGCTAGGGTCCTTCTAGGCACGTGGGCCCATAACCCTTTGTTGGCTCTAGTGGGTGTGAAGGCACCCTCAAGGATGCCTAGCTCTCAGTGATACACGCTACCAGTGTTTGGGCAGCCAATAGACACCAATGGTGAAGAGTGTGGAGCACAAGGATCACGGATGTGAGTGGGTAGAACACGTCGCATTCAGTAGATCTGAATCGAAACACGTTTTTGTTACTTAGCATAGTGAGATTACATCAGTTCCTTATAGCCTGTGATCTAAGCTTTCCAACGCATCCAAGCACGCTCAAAACGGAGCAGTAGAGCCCCTGCTACGGCCGTCAAAGTAACCCTTGGTGGAGCCACCCACCTGGCCTTGCACTCTAGGCAATGGGAGGCGCTTCGACGATGACCCGTCGAAGCGCCTTTCCTCGCCCAGAAGTCAAGGAGAAGTTAATCCTGGTCAAGGAGGTCCTTATGGTCACCTCATCCATGCCCCTGGTGCATTTGGAGGCCATTAGGAATGAACTCGGATCCCTGGTGGTGGAATATCCCGCCACCTTTGGCGGGTACCAGATTCCACCCACCCAACACCCGTTTTTCGGGCTAGGCTAACTTTCTGAATACTCACTCGAATCGAGCAATTCAAAGCTCGATCCTGCATGGAAAAATCCAAGCAATCCAGATCTAAAGTCAGATCAGGTGTTTGACCACTCCTCAGTGGTCAAACCAGGGAGTACGATCAATGGAAGTCATGGAAAGGGGCACACCGTGTCAACAAATGGCTCATACAAATGATGAAGCAGGTGAAAGTGCTATAGTGGGGGCATGTGAGAAGTAAAATATTGGGGCCATGGCTGAATCACCAATGGTGCAGGCACAATGATGCTGAGGCCACAGAACAAGGAAGCGGGCTGAATTTGATGCACTGGCACAATGCCAAAGGAACAAACTCTTATCGCATGGATAAATGAGGCGCCACATTGCCTGTGAGAGGGTGTGATAGAGCGGGAGCTTTGGAGCACCAGGTGTGGCCACAGTACTTGTGGTACAGGCTTGATACATAGCTGGAGTCGTGTGAAGAATTTCCATGGCCAGAGTAGCAGGTGTCTGTGCAATAAAACTAATAAGAAGGATATGACAGAACAACTGAGTAGTCATAGCAAGAGAGGAGAGTGCCATGGAGGCAGGCAGCTAGGAATGAGACATGGGAGAGCACCACGACCCAAAGGTGGGTAGTAAAAATGGAGAGGCAAGCATGAATCCTTGAGTAGATTCTTAGAACAGAACATAGACTGGAGTACATGAACTTCTTTAGAGCTAGCTTAAGGAAGATCCATCAGCTATGGCAGATAGGAATCAAGGTGCAGCTGTAGACGCGCTGTGGCTCCAGCTGGTGCTGAGCATGGAGGTCCAATGGTCCTTGGTTCAGAGACTTGTGATCTGGATGGTTGCTGCCAGGGTGCAACAGAGTGCCCAATCATGGCCGTTTTCATGTTTCGGCTACTGAAGGGCTCACCTTTTGCTGTTTGGTTGGCGCTCAGAGCACTCTTTTGTAGATGATTTAGCCCGGTGATGACAAGGCATGGATTTCTGACGGAGGTTTTCCAGTTGTTACTTGATAGTTCCCGCCAAGATCTTTGAGAGTGTTTGAGCGCCGGGATAAATGTGCTCAGAAGTCTAAAGCAGTATCCACAAGACACAGAAGAACCCCACACCATTGACAACATTACTTGTCCTCCCCTCCAAAGGACCAAGCCTCATATTAAAAAACTTTCCTTCAGCATGTTTTTCTTGGCACTCAGACACTCTCAATGGTCTTGGTGAAACCTATCAAGTAACAACCAGCAAACCTCTGCCGATCATCAGTGCCCCACTATCAACGGGACAAGTAAACCACCAATAAGCTCTGTCAGCACCAACCAACCAGCAATGGGTGAGCGGCACAGAAGCCTCAATGAGGTAACAGCCAGGGATGTGCACTCTATCGCACCTCGGTGGGAACCTTTCAGAGCACAAGGTTCCATGTGCTCTGAAAGGTTTGACTATGGCACTAAGTAATGGTGCAAGTAGCACATTGTGAAATTACAAGTTAACAGTTATTTTTCTACTTCTGTCCATAGATAGAGGAGTAAAATCATGCAAGATTAGTTCTTTTTGTGCCTTGTTACATTTTGCACTGTTCCCTGCGTTGTCCATTGTGTAGTCTGGAGATACTGGTAAGCGTCAAATGGCCCCATTCCAAATGCCACAATCTCCCCAATTACTCAATTCTTCCTGTAGAATGCTTCAATAAGTGTGAGATTTCCTGCAACCTGTAGCTTGTATCTAGATATCAATGAAAATGAAAGACGGCTCCACAAAAACGATGCATTAACATGATCTTTACCACGTGTTTGTTGCACTCCAGATGGTTGGTAACTTTTCATTACCAACCATCTGGTTGGTACCAGATGGTTGGCAGGGAAGCGCAGGGAACAGTGTTTCCCATGGCACTATAAACGTTTCCCATGGCATTACTAGGTGCCATGGCATTACTAGGTGCCATGGCATTACAAACACTGTGTATCAACCCCATTTTACATGGGGTTGATACCCCATTACCTACAAATAGAGGTTTGGTTACTAGGTGCCATGGCATTATAATAGTTTTTGTTCATTTCACCACACATCGATTCAATTTTCCCCATTTATTTGTTCATTGGTATTTTATTTCTGTGAAAACAGTACATGTTTATTTATTGTCTCACACTGCACAGTCTCCCCCCTCTCACAGGCTATCTTCTTCTTTCTTCTTAAGTGACTTCTGAAAAAAAGACATTCAAGGAAAGAAAAATCTCCACATTTTATATGCAGATCTCTTGTCAGTAATCAGCACAGACATTAAAGCTGGGTTCAAGATACTGATAGTAGATTCCATAAGACTCGCTTTTCTGGATCGGATGCACCCCACAGCCCTCCGACTGCAACAGAAGGAAGCACTTTCCTGCACATGTTGCTGGTGATCCCATCCTGCAGTCAACAGGTGGGAGTCAAATTACAAACTGATCAAGAAATATTTACAAAAATGAATAGGGAACAGGTCCTGTAACTGCCCCCAACACATGGTAAAGTTCATATGACATCAACGTACAATCCTTAAGTTGGATACAGTAGATAAAACTAGCTTTTTTTACACATGGGCAAGGAAATAAAAACCAAATAATAACGGGCGTATGGGGGTCAAAGGCACGTGGAGGAATGTGTGAGAGCGAGAGAGAGAGAGAGAGAGAGAGAGAGAGAGAGAGAGAGAGAGAGAGAGAGAGAGAGAGAGAGGGAGAGAGAGAGAGAGAGAGA
>SZWC01006346.1:0-11611 GCA_023375785.1 Penium margaritaceum | reverse complement strand
TGCATGTTTCTGGCCAAACATTCTATGTGGTTCAATTTTGTAGTGTGCTCTTGTACAAAAGTGCATGGATGCAAAAGTGCATGGATGCAAAAGTGCATGGATGAAAAAGTGCATGGATGCAAACGTGCATGGATGCAAAAGTGCATGGATGCAAAAGTGCATGGATGCAAAAGTGCATGGATGCAAAAGTGCATGGATGCAAAAGTGCATGGATGCATAAGTGCATGGATGCAAAAGTGCATGGATGCAAAAGTGCATGGATGCAAAAGTGCATGGATGCAAAAGTGCATGGATGCAACTGCAAAGAAACTCAATAGCACGACTTCAGCAGCACCGGAATAGCCACCGTGCGGACGAGTCGTCATCCCAGAGAGCGTGCCCGAATGGCTTGTGTGTATGTACTAATGGATGCTCAACCATTTGCCTCCACTTCCTTGCCAACTTCACGCTTACCACGGACATCGTCCTCAACCATTTTCCGAAGCTTACGACAAGCTCAAGCGCGTGCACCAATCCACCTCCCTCGCGAACAGACTGTTCATCCTACAACGCCTGATCAGCATGCGAGTGAATGAGGGCAAATCAATCCCCGATTTCCTACAGGAGTTTGAAGGACTCCTTGGCGAGGCTCGCCAGATGAACTGGGACCTTGACAAGAACATGAAAGCCATGATCCTCCTCATGGCGCTACCGGAGAGCTGGAGCCCAATGATCACCGTCATGGGCGGCTGGAAGGAGGACGACCTGACGTACACGGCAGTGTCCGAGTACGTGCGAAACGAGGGCATGCGCCGCAGCGGAAGTGAGGCTAACTTCTCAGCCTATGCCGCACGCTACGGTGGTCGCGGGAGCAAAGGGTCAGCCTCTGGTCAGAAAGGCGGCAGCGGAAGCGGTGGTGGCGGAGGCAACAATGGCGGCAAGGCTCCCAAGCGACAGGGTAACTGCCGCAACTGCGGTAAACCTGGGCACGGGCAAGAGAGTGCAGATCGCCAAAGAAGAAAGACGGCGGAAGCGGTGGGAACAAAGGCAACAAAAAGGGTGGCAAAGAAGCCACCAACATGATGGCACAGAGCACGCCTCCAGCAAAAGGAGTGGCGCTGCTCAGGCCAGGAGCTTTTGGGCTCGACTCCGGCACCGATCATCACTCCAGCAACGACCAGGCTAAATTTGTCTCCATCGGCCCCACCGATCGGCGGTTCAGATGTGCAAACGACAGTATCGTCAATGCAAAGGGCGTGGGAGACAAGTTGGTGAGCATCAACCTTAATGGTGCAGAGAAGGATCTACGGCTACGTGACGTGGTCTACATGCCCTCCTTTGCGGCAAACCTTCTGTCCGTGTCAAAGGACAACGGACAACGACATGACAGTGGTGTTCACACGGAAGAAGGTGGTCATCGCCAGGAACGAGGACATCAAGGTCCTCTATGCCAACAAAGATCTTGTGGCACAGGTTCCACGGGTCGACGGACTCTACGTATTGCAGACAATGGCAGCAAAGACCTCGGAAGACGAGGGTCATGCGGGTGCAGCGGAGGCAGTGGTCTCGGCACCAACACAGGAGAGCACACCAACGAGAACTGAAAAAGCAACCTCTACCGCAAAGGATGAAGACGCTGATCTGTGGCATAGACGCTTTGGGCACGTTGCAAACAGCACGCTCCAAGTCATTCAGCAACAACAGCTGGTCCGTGGCATGGATGGTTGCAAGAAGGATGCGGTTGGGTGTGGCAGCCTGTGTGAACCTTGCCTCCAAGGCAACACCAAACGAACGCGCTTTGAGCGCAATGGTCGCCGCGCAAAATCAGCCCTTGACCTGATTCACACCGACGTGTGTGGACCCTTTCGCACGGCGTCAAACGGTGGTAGCAAGTATTTTCTGACCTTCATAGATGACCACAGCCGCAAGGTGTGGATCTTCTTCCTCAAAACAAAGGGAGAGGTCAGAGAAAAGTTGCAGGAGTTTGTCGCCATGGTGGAGCGGCAGACCGGAAAGAAAGTCAAAGGGATGCGGAGCGACAACGGCGGAGAGTACAAGGCATGCAAGGGCTGGTTGCAGCAACATGGGATCAACCACCAGCCCACATTGCCTTACACACCACAGAGCAATGGTGTTGCCAAACGGATGAATCAGACCATCCTCGGCATGGTGCGTAGCATGCTCTTTGATGCAAGGCTTCCACCGCGGTTTTGGGCGGAAGCGGCAAGAACGGCATGCTATCTTGTCAACCTGACTCCTGCGGCTGCTCTGGGCAGGCGCGGAAAGAAGAAGGGCAAGCAACAGATGACGCCACAAGAAGTTTGGTCAGGGAAGAAGCCGGACGCATCACACCTGAAAGTGTTCGGCTGCACCGCATGGGCAAAGGTCCAGGCGGGTGAGGGTGCCGGCAAGTTGGATTCAAGAGCACGAAAGTGCGTTATGGTGGGCTATGAGACGGCCCACAAGACATATCGCTTGTGGGACCTGGCAGGAAGAAGACTCATCACCAGCCGGGATGTAACCTTTGACGAGAGGAAACCAGGCAAGGAAGAGATGCTTGATCCCACGGAAACTCCAAAACAGGNAGGGAAGAAGCCGGACGCATCACACCTGAAAGTATTCGGCTGCACCGCATGGGCAAAGGTCCAGGCGGGTGAGGGTGCCGGCAAGTTGGATTCAAGAGCACGAAAGTGCGTTATGGTGGGCTATGAGACGGCCCACAAGACATATCGCTTGTGGGACCTGGCAGGAAGAAGACTCATCACCAGCCGGGATATAACCTTTGACGAGAGGAAACCAGGCAAGGAAGAGATGCTTGATCCCATGGAAACTCCAAAACAGGGAGAGTGGTTGGTGCTGCGAGAGTCAGGAGATCAAGCTCCTGAAAACTGGCAAGTGGTGCCAGTGCGGCAAGCCGTGAAGAAGACTGGTGTGCCAGGGGGAGCGGCTGTGCAGGCTGACGCAGCGGCGAGCTCCGACACAGAGTCAGAGACGTCCGAGGCCTCTGAGACCAGCTTAGAGGCCAGTGGCTCTTCAAAAGAGGAAATTTTAACTCCAGGGCAGCCGACACCAAAGGAGCAACAGCATGGCAAACATCCACCAGCAATGCAACTTCGCAGCACAGGACAAAGAAAACAAACTCCAAGGTATGACGCTGACACTGGAAGCTGGACTGGACTGAGCTGGTCCTGTTTGGCTCAGGGAGAGCCGCTCACTGTGGCTGAGGCGCTGGCAAGGTCCGATGCGGCCAAGTGGAAGGAGGCGGTGGACAGCGAGCTCGCGTCCATCGAAGAAAATGGCACATAGGTGCTGGTGGACAGACCTGCTAATGCTCACGTGGTGGGCTCAAATTGGGTGCTCAGGTTGAAGCGAAAGCAAGATGATAGCATCGACAAGTACAAGGCAAGGGTCGTGGCGAAAGGGTTCTCACAGCGCGCAGGGTCCGAGTACGATGAGACCTTCGCACCGGTCGTCACGTTTGCCTCCATCAGGTCCCTGCTTGCTGTCGCTGCCGCCAAAGACCTTGAGATCCACCAGATGGATGTGAAGACAGCCTTCCTTTATGGGAAGCTCGACAAGGAGGTGCTAATGGAGGTACCGGAAGGTGTCAAAGCACTCGAGGGTAAGGTGTGCAAGCTGGTGAAGGCGTTGTACGGGCTGAAACAGGCCCCACGGATCTGGTACAAGGAGATGGACAGCTTCNTCCACCAGATGGATGTGAAGACAGCCTTCCTTTATGGGAAGCTCGACAAGGAGGTGCTAATGGAGGTACCGGAAGGTGTCAAAGCACCCGAGGGTAAGGTGTGCAAGCTGGTGAAGGCGTTGTACGGGCTGAAACAGGCCCCACGGATCTGGTACAAGGAGATGGACAGCTTCATGGCTGAGATCTCCTTCGCACATTGCAAGAATGACCCTAGCGTCTATGTGCGGGAGGACAAACGTGGCTTGCTACTTGTGGCGTTGTACGTGGATGATCTTATCATGTGTTCTTCCTCGCAGGAGGCCCTCACGGACCTCAAGAAAAATCTGGCTGGCAGATTTAAGATGAAGGACATGGGACCTCTCGAGTACTACCTCGGGATTGCTGTTCACCGCAACCGCAAAGCAGGCACCATCGAGCTCAACCAGACCAAGTACATCATGGACATGTTGAAGCTCTACAACATGGAGGACTGCAAGCCCGTCAGCACCCCCATGCCCTCCGACTGCAAGCTCTCCTCCTCCATGTCACCAAGCAACGAGGCAGACAGGCGGGAGATGCAAAACATTCCATACCAGTCCGCCGTTGGAAGCCTCATGTATGCAATGGTGGGAACACGACCTGACATTGCTTATGCAGTGGGTCAGGTGAGCAGGTTTGTGGCCAACCCTGGGCCAGAACATTGGCAAGTCGTGAAGCGGATTTTTCGCTACCTCAAAAAGACTCGGCACGTCGGACTTCGGTTTGGAGGTCTAGAAGGATCAGACTTGTTGCAACTGACATGCTACACTGACGCGAACTAGGGAGGACGGATTGATGACAGGAAGTCCACCTCAGGGTTTTTCTGTCTTCTCAATGGTGGTACGGTCTCATGGGCAAGCAGGAAGCAGAACTGCGTCTCGATTTCTACTGCAGAGGCTGAGTACGTTGCACTCTCCGAAGTGTGCAAGGAAACACAGTGGCTTCGCAGTTTGCTTAATGAGATCAAGGCACCACAAGAGGAAGCAACCGTCATCCGCATCGACAACCAAAGTGCCATGGCTATGGCAGAGGACGACATGATCTCCCGGCGTACAAAGCACATCGATATTCGGTACCACTACTCACGTGACCTTATCGCCAAGGGTGTCGTGGAACTGGAGCACGTCGCAACCAAGAAAATGATTGCTGACTTCTTGACAAAGCCGCTAGACAGCGACTTGCATGTTGCAGGTGCTCGAGGAGTCGGCATGGTGGATGCACGAGATGAGAACTAAAGACCAAGAAAACATACATGCACATCCACAACCTAGAGCTACAGGTTCATGCCGAAGAAAAACTACCACAGCAGGTGGCCTAAGGTGCAAGGGAGAGATTGTTGTTCTTCTATGGCCCATGGCCACTGCTATGGCTTGACGGACAGGTTGGGCATGCACTGCTCCCTTGGAGTAAGTCCCCCAGACCTTGTTCGTGGTGCAAGTCCAAGCGAGACACCAGAAGTGTAGTGCAATGGATAGCATGTTGGACTTAGGGACAACAGGTCCTACGATCGAGCCTTGATGTGCGTAGGAGGTTTTTTGACCTTCTAGCACAAGGGAAGTTTCTTAGACATTTCTCCATGCATGAGGAGAGTGCGCCACTTGGCGGTCAGTGGATGCGCCAATTGGCGGACTGGTGAGGTGGTGTGGAGTGACCACCCCAAAAGTGTCACTACCCACACACCTTAGAAGCCAGGCCTAGGACTATATGTACCAGGCTCATTCCTCATTCTAATTACACAATCTGGCCTTAGATGCTCCTCACAGAGTTGTCCAACTAAGGAACAGTATAAAGAAGANGCCTTGATGTGCGCAGGAGGTTTTTTGACCTTCTAGCACAGGGGAAGTTTCTTAGACATTTCTCCATGCATGAGGAGAGTGCGCCACTTGGCGGTCAGTGGATGCGCCAATTGGCGGACTGGTGAGGTGGTGTGGAGTGACCACCCCAAAAGTGTCACTACCCACACACCTTAGAAGCCAGGCCTAGGACCATATGTACCAGGCTCAACCCTCATTCTAATTACACAATCTGGCCTTAGATGCTCCTCACAGAGTTGTCCAACTAAGGAACAGTATAAAGAAGACACTGGTTGGTTTAAGCCCCAAGAGTTAGTCTTTGACTAGCACCTCGCGCGAAAGTGACCAAGTGTTAAGTGGACACAGTTGCTAGCAAGTGATTGCCTAGGAACTGCTCAGTGTGGAACCGTGATCCTGAGGGTGATATCTTCTCCTAGCTGAAATGCTAGGAGCGGACGGCAGGTGCTATTGTGTCAGTCCTGTTTTCTAGTCCGTTTGCCTCAGGCCGGTTGACAGGGAAATCGGTAACTGTGAGGAATAGAAACTCAAGGTCAGACGACTCTGTTGGTGGTGGAACGGTTCACAGGTTCACCAGCTCCTCCAGCGGCCTCAATTTGCTTGCGAGGCGCTCTGATCACCTCAGTAGCTCCCAACTATCCTTTGCATCTTTGTTGATGCGTGTGGACTGTCGTGGCAGCTGCAGTATGTTGCTTTGTTGCTCCTCCTCATAAGGTTCGGCTGCTTGCTCCTTCTTCTACTCAGCTTCTTCCATCTCCTTGTTGTTATCGTTGTCACAACCATCTTCCGCACCGTCCTCTATTGCTACCAGAATTTCTCCCATTCCAGGTACAAGTGCGGGAGCAAGTGGAACTGTAGACATAGTGCTCCAATTCCAGCCCTTCACTTCCTCTTGAAAGACCAAGTCACGGCTGCAGATGATCTTGCGTGCAACGAGGTTGTAAAGGCGGTATCCCATTGTGTCGTAGCCAAGGAAGGCGGCCTTCACTGACTTTGCGTCTAGCTTGTTGCGGCTGCCGGTAGGCACGTGCACGAATACACCACACCCGAAGACTTTCAGGTGCGTCACTGTTGGCTTGCGTCCCGTCCACGCCTCCGCTGGTGTCATCAGTGGCACGGCGCCCGTGGGACTCCGGTTTTCTAGGGACACCGCAGTGTTGACGCCTTCCGCCCAGAAGGTTGGTCGGAGCTCCGCGTCTTGGAGCATGCTGCAAACACGCTCCATGAGAGTGCGGTTCACGCATTCAGCCACGCCGTTCACGTGCGGTGTTCCAGGTGGGGTGACCTTGTGCCTAATCCCGGGACGCTTGAGGAAGGTGCAGAAGTCGTTGGAGAGGTACTCTCCTCCACCATCGGCGCGAAGCACCTTCAATCGCCTGCCACTCTCATTCTCAGCAGCAGCAATCCACACCTTGAAAGCATCAAAGCACGTGTCCTTGCCAGCCAAGAAGGACACCCACGTCTCCCTCGACTTGTCAACAATGAACGTGACTAAGTACAACTTGCCGGACAACGACTTTGATGGCATAGGACCGCACAAATCAGAGTGGACGAGTGAGAGAAGCTCAGCCGCCCCCTTCCCTTCCCCCGTATAAGGAGCTCGGGCTTGCTTCCCTTCAATGTAGCTCTCACAAGCCGATGCACCAGGCTGCTTCACCCCTTTGAGCTCCAGGCCACGGACCATCTGCTGCATGGAGATGATGGCGCCAAAGCCTAGGTGACCGAGCTGGCGGTGCCAAGGCCGATGTCGTGTTTTCCCTCTCTTGCCGCCAACACAGAGTCAGCTACATTCTCCGACGCCACGTAGAGGCGGTAAAGACCGTCCTCCTTGTCCGCTTTTGCAAGCACACGGCCTGCACGGGAAGAGATGCTACAGCCACCATTCTCAAAGCAAACCTGCATGCCTTCGGAGATGAGATATGAGACAGAGAGGAGGTTAGCTGCTAGCCCCGGAATATGGAGCACCCCCTTCAGACGACGTTCCACGTGCTTACCTTCAACGGAAGTACAAAACACAATCTCACCCTCCCCAACCGCCATTTGCACATGATTGTCCCCCATGTACACCCGACGAGGCTCGATGGTGGTGTAGACGACAAACCACTCCCGGCGACATGTCGTGTGCCGCGTGGCTCTTGAGTCGATGATCCAGAACAAGGCAGTATTATCCGAGACGTGAACAACCCAGATGGTGGTCACAAATCCACTCTCCCAATCTGTTGTGTTCGCAGAAGCATCGGAATGCTTTCCCACTCCCACTCCAGCTGCAAGGTCCGCCTTCTTCTTCCGGCATTCACGCGCCCAATGGCCCGGCTTCTTACAGTAGTGGCGGTTCCCATTCTTCTTCCCTCCTCCGCCGTTGCCCCTGGTTGGTGCAGCACCACCCCCATGACCAGAGTTGGTGATGAGAGCGACGTCCAGTCTGCTTCCGCCCTCCTCTCTCTTGCGCCGCTCCTCCTAAAACAGGAGGCTCTCCTCCACATCGTTTAGGGAGAGCTTGTCGCCGCGCTGGTCCAGGGAAACAATGAGAGGAGTGTAACTGCTAGGAAGGCCAGAGAGGATGGTTAGCAAGAGCACACGCTCTTTAACCGGGTCCTCAATCGCAATAAGCTGGTCAGAAAGAGACGTCACCATGTTGATGCAGTCAATCATGGATCCAGACTCATCCATCTTTACAGTGTGAAAGCGACGATGCAGCTGCATGTTCATGAGGATTGACTTGGAAGCATAAGTGGACTCATGCTTTTTGAAAAACTCCTTTGGCGTGAGGATGCCATGGACAAGGAGTTGCTACCGTTCGGCGAGGTGGAGGTAGATGGTTGCGAGGGCGCGGTCACGCTTCTCATGGTAGGTACGGGCCTCGCCAGGAGAAAAGGAGCTTTGTGCTGGTTCCTTCTACTTCTCATCCCCTTGGCTCCACAGACCCTTCTCCATCAGCACCATCTTCATGTTGTTGTTCCAGTTGAAGAAGTTCTTGCTGTTGAACTTGGCGATGTGGACGCTAGCCACCACGGAAGCGTATGTCGCCATACTAGTGCAACATTCAGCCCACAAACGGTTCTCTCACACAACAGGGTTCAAGGAATGCCTCTAGGATGAGACAAAGCCTTGTTCTAGCTCTGATACCACTGATGGAAACTGGGACAGCCCTCAGGGAGGTGATCAGGCTCGCCAAGAGCCGCCTAGGCAGGACCAGCAGTTTGTGAGAGGGAGTTGTAGGTTGCACAGACAGAAATCACGGAAGCAAATGTAGGTTTGCAAAGAACACAAATATCCAAATCGACTATTGATTCAGAAATGAAATTACCACAGCTTTTGAACAAGCCTAAGTATGCCTCATTTGGCACATGGAGCTAGAAGAACCACTCTGTCAAAGTTCACCTCCTAGCACACTCCTAGCCTAGCGGGATGACCAGCAGTCACACTCTCACACAAGAGAATTACCATCCCTGCCATGTGCACAGCCAATAATCTTGGTGGGGACCTTCCTTGAAGCTCACTGAAGGTTCACCTACCGCCTGGCTACCTTGAAGGCCGCTCCAAACCTCCCTGGCGAATAATTGTGGCCGTCATTGGTTCTGGTCGTGCAGGAGCCTTCACTTGAACCGGACCCATTGCCACCAAACCTTGACAATCCAGATCTCCCTCAAACGAACTCCGAATCAAGTTCCGTAAAGTGCCACAGAATCAGCAAAACATCCTCTATTGACTCTTGTGACCTGATTTTTTTTATCAAGCAACCCACTTTGGTCACTTTTTTTGGCACCCCCATATCTAACAGTTGAGGCCCTCATGAGGCCTGTTGCCCTGTCCTTGACGGACAGCTGGCCCTTGTAGAGGACCATGTTTCTGATGATGCGGGTAATTCCGTGCAATGTTCCCTGGTTTGTTACACTCCCTACAGGTGAAAATGCTCCTTTGCTGAGGGTTCGGATCCTCAAGCAAGCCTTCTTGGGTTGTCCAATCTGTCAGGTACCGCCATTCCCAAGGAGGCTCAACGCCTCATTCCTTGTTGTATGCACTGGAGTCAACGTATCCTAGAAGACCGAGTTGTCATTGTACGTCTCAAGGACGTAGTTTGTCAGTACTCACAGGCTTGTCCATCCCTTGTGGTCCTGATCAGTAATGCAGTGGAACTTCAGTTGTTGGCTGGCCAACCCATTTAAGAACAATGCAATATTTGCCTCCTCTGTCATGTGTCGCGAGTGGTCACGCTGGGTCGTCTCATAAAAGTGATCCACATACCGGCTTAGGGTCCAGATTTCCTGCCTGAACTTCTCCAACTCAACCTTTACTGCTTGCGAGTCGATAGGATGAGAGAACAACTCTCCCACGAGCTCCTCGAACTCCTCCCATGTGGGGTTTCCCTCCTGGTTCTTTGCAAACCATATCTCTGCAACCTGCTCAAACTGCTCACGGTTCACCTCCAACATTCCTTGTGCCCCCCAGTCGTCCAAGGGGATCTTTCTCAGCTACATCTGGAGTTTAAATCCCTTCATCCACGTGTGCAGGGTTTCACTTGCCATCGTATGTGTCCGCTGATTCAAACATGGGCCGGCTTGTCAAGCTTGCTGCCGGTGGCCAAAGGCTGGTGGTAGGCTGCATTGGGTCGCGCTTGTTGGTGGCTGAGCTTGCTTGGTGACTTTTAGCCTGAATCTTCTTCTGGCGCTCAAAAGCGCATTCAGCCGCCTCTTTTGCCGCATGAATCTCTGCTCCCTCATAAATCTGTGCCACTCCATGCTGCTTTTCCTTGAGCATCTCTCGAGCGGTGACTTCTTTTTCAATGTGATGTAGGGTGACAGCAAGCTCTCTGTGGAGTTTGATGTTCTTGTCTGAGAGTTTGCGGTTCACCGTGTGAGCGTAGCTGACATTTGTCCTCAAGGAGACAACCGTCTTCTCGTGGTTATGCGCCATTTCACCAATGATGCTCACAATGATGTTTTCCTCAAAGCTCAGGTTGTCTTTCAGTTTTGTCACATCTTTTTCAGCCTCGTGAAACCAGATTTCTTTTAGGAAAGTGCAATGGACACTGGGAGAGCCGGCAAGGCCCATCCAACGGAGGTTGATCCTTTCAATCACGTGTAGGTTAGCAGCGTTGTGTTGCTTGTCAATAGCTCTATGCACACGGCCGGTTTGTCTGGAGCTCTTGCCTTGCAGCTTCAACGCGGATACCACGGGTTGGAGGTGACTCTCCCCCCCTCCCCCATCATCCGAGTCATCAATAAAATGAACACGACGCCTTCCAACCGGTCCGGGGATGGTAGTGCATGCCTGTTCTTCCGTCTCATGTCTCTTGTCCTCAGGTTGTTACTCTTCACTCTCCTCGTCGGCGAGGTCATTTGCTTTGAGATCGAGGAAAGTGTCAGCTTCTACTTCTTTGGCTACAACATCCTCACGTTCCTCCGGACTTGACACCTCATCCTCGACTGCTGCTTTATCCGGCTTTGTAGGATTCGCGATGTCGGCTTCACCACCCACCACGTTGGAAGGCTGTTCATCTTCCGATATTGGCTCTGAAGAAGGCTCGAGAGTTCCTTTGAGAGCATCTCGCTCAAGATCCTCGTGGGTCTCTTCGCGTCTCTTGGTTGTCTCAAAGACCAAGTGCTCATGGCTGTCTTCTACCTCGAGCGTGTACAGTGGCAAGCCATGGGGGCTGTGAAGAGCTTGCCCCCAATGGGTCACATGGTCCTCACCTCAACGCCCGCCCTTTTTCCCATCACGATGATGTGATGGAATAGGGATGGGATGGTCCGTTCCCCTTTGTAGTGACTGGCAGAAGAGAGAGCGACCCTTGGACTTCCCTTTAGTAGTCACCTTTGGAGGCAACCCACCAAAGAGTGTGGATAAGCCAGTAGCCCGAGCGGCCATGACTTCGGTAACCCAAGTATCTCAGGACCCCTCTCCAAGATTGTAGCTAGAGTGCACACTTGCATTTTGATAACGCCACGCACTTTAAGCCCACTTTACCCCTCCCTCTTTTTTTTTGGGTGAAGCACACACTCGTGACTACGCGATGGTATTTTCTTTAAACCATCTTTTCTCAACAAGATCCAGTATCTCTCTCTCTCTCTCTCTCTCTCTCTCTCTCTCTCTCTCTCTC
>SZWC01006345.1:80736-92814 GCA_023375785.1 Penium margaritaceum | reverse complement strand
ATTTATGGCAATGCTGCTGTGACAGCTGCCAAACAGAAGAGCACAGCTTGCGGCTACCTACCGCCGACGCTGGCAGCCTGTCCTGTGCCCACGTCCTCCTGCCATGTTTCCTCCCACGGCGTGTGCAACAGCTCGTCGAGACCCAGCGCGACAAGGACGATGGCAGCCAGCAGGTGGGCGATGGTGACGCGACGGACTGCCGAACCGGAGGGACTGAGAGAGGGCCGCGTGGAGCGCCATGGCGCAAGTCTCGCCATGCGTGCTCTTCGTTAGGGCACCGACGCCAGAGGCTGTTTGCCGAGACTTGCCTGAGAGGAATGCATAACAAGTCCCGGGAAATCACCAAGTAGCCCTTGTGTCGGTAATCCATAATCACTTTACCGACAATTGTACAATAAGTTTTACCAGGCTGCCAAATTCAGAAATCGTTTCTGCATCGTCCATAATTTTAGGTTACATTGTAACGCATTTTCTTTGGGTAAAAAATGTATCTTCATGTTTTTCTGTTTTACATCCACTATTTTATCTCTCCCTCATTCTCTGTTCCACCTTGTCCACTTTTGGTGTAACACAACGAACTTTTGGAACAGAACCTAAAATTTTACCGTCAAGAAAGACGGTCGCAATCATAACTGATTGCAACAGTCCATGGACACTATTCTGTGACCGACACCATGAGGTCGCGTGAAGCAAATAGTAGAAATCGAATCCAAACGACCATCTCGACAGAAAAATCGGTCACGAAGTTTCCACCATTCTTTCGAAAGGAATATATTCTTAAGGAATAATAAACAAATCATAGATTCATAAAGAAACATCAACATGAATTCGAAAGGCGTGGCGAGCCATGACAACTCGGGCAAGGAAAAGACCACGCCGACGAGGACAGTCATTTAGTTTTGGAACGCGAACTTTTTTTAGATCGCCAAAGCCTTTTGACGCTAAGTTTCGAGCCACTCGCATTACATTGGCATCAGACCTAGGTTGACCTGCTGACATCGCTGTCGTCTCCACTCCATCGTGACACTCCTCACACACCAAAGGAGTGGTGACTTGGTCAACGAGTAGCAGGTGCCCTCGTGGTGGTGAAGGTGGAACGCCGCCCAGAGGTGTCCAAACTCCTCCACCTCCATGCGCGCACACCCCACCTCCACCAACCCAATTTACTTCCATAGTGTACTACTCTCACAAAGGCCTACTGGACGAGCAAGCTGCCACATCACCCTCTTGCTACAGCAACAAGAGAAGCAAAAGGAGCGAGCCAGGAGCCTTCTGCATTTTTTTGGCCAACGCCCAACTCGGGAAGAACAAAGGACCTGACAGTCCTAGGTTCTCGAAGAAGAAAGGAGTAGCGAGAGCCATAACTTGGCCTTCGGTCCTTCGTTTTTTGCGCCGCTCTTCTGGTTGGATCTGTAAAATTGGCTAGTACCAGTTTATGCCACTTGATTTCACCATTGTACTGTTTTATGTGTTTGTTTTTCAAAAAAATTGATTTCTACCTCGCAATTTCCACTCTAGTTTGCAATTATGTCTCCAACCTCCCAGTCTATGACTTGAATCAGACAGCTAGTGCTAAGTAACATTGCCTTTCCTCTCCCTTTTTCCCAAAAAAAAAGGGTGTGAACGGTTTGGCTTGGAGCCACCTCGGTCCACCACAGGTTTGAAGCGAGGTACGCATAGTCCAATAGTGTGTCCTCTACCCACATAAGAAAAAAAAAGATAAAAAAAGGAAGAGGGGAGAGGGTGTTGGAAGAGGAGGTTGGAGAGTGAGAAAGCCGAAGCAAGGCTTTGCCACAAGGATGGCCGGCTTTGGGACCAGACTCTCCACGGTCTAGGGGCGTGCTCCGAGCAACAGCCCCTGCCGCTCCAATGAATGTACGCCCTTGGGATCCAAGGAGCTTCGCGGGACATTAGCGCCCGGCGCCCACCTCGCGAAGTCGCGCCGGGAGGCGACGGCTAGAGGGGGAGGTGCCCGCCCGACGTCGCCAAAGGACGGAACGCCAACATCTCCAAAGCATGGACAACAGCGTGAGACCCCCGTCGCGGTCGCTCGGCAAGGCGATGGACAATCTCAGTCACTCGCCGTCGAGCTCGGTTTCGGCAACGAGGCCACGCCCACCCCGATCACTCGTGCAAACGACGAGGGGTTAAAGGCCACCAAGGGGAACATCGCTCATGTTGATAACCCTCATAGGGTTGCCGAAGGAGACGAGCATGGAGATGAATCGCACGATGAGCCAGCGGATTGCGTGGTCATTGAAGTGCATCGCGAAGCTGACGACAAATTGGACGCACATGACACAGGCATCAAGGGCAGTGAGGCGGGTAATTCCACGTCGAAGGAATCTCTAGCAGACGTTAACAAGGTGGAACGTGCATCCGACCGCGTGGACGACGAGGGTCGTGCTCTTGTTTAAGCGGTAAAGGAGTGAGCCCAACTTGCGAGTCGGCCAGGTTCGGCGGCAGTACAGCGTGTGCTCGACAACGCCGCGCGTGGCCTAAACGTCCACGAGCAGCTCGATCACCTCCTCGCTCGCCTCCCTCCTGAGGATTTCACGCTGGCCGTGACCGTTATGGGTGCGCTTCCATACGACGGTGACATGGTGCGCGTCACGCTTCGCGAACGATCGTTCATGGTGTAGCAGATGAATGAGAGGTTGTACAAGGAGAACGGGAAGTTGATGCGCAAGATCGCGGCCGCCGATCATTGCGCAAAGGTGGCGGAGCAGGCGCTTGAGGAACGTTGCGCCAAGGAAGCCAAAAACCAGCGTGCTATGCTCAACATTACAGTCGATGCGGCGCGTCACGTAGTCGAGGTGGAGTTGGGACAGATTTTGGAGTGTCGCGAGCTTGAAAGTGCGAAAAGTGAACGTGCAAACATTCGCGACGCGCGTCGAGATCCAGTCATCAATCCTGCTGCTCGCCTTGAAGCCAACGTACCTTAACCACAGGCTCGTGCAGCTCCAAATTGGGCCCAGAAGGAAGGCAAGACTAGCAGCCGTGTGGTTCTTGAGCCGGCCGATCACAACGATGGCACGTGCGACGTCAACACGTTCTAAATGATTGTTCAGAGGCACCTCCACCTTGCTCGAATCGAGGAAGAGGAGTGGGGTGCACAAGGTATGCTTTTCTTGAAGCCAAAGCCGTTTGAGAAGCCAGCGGAGCTCTGCAAGCAGAAGTAGCAACACTCGGACCCCACCTGGGAGGAGTATTGCGAACTGATGCGTGAGCTGTACTCCAAGCCTGCTAACTTGCAGAAGGAAAAGAAGGAGCTCTAAAGCCTCGTGCAGGGGAGCATGTCGGTGGAGCGCTATGCTGAGGCAGCAGCATGCAGATTTCCTCACCAAAGCGCTCTGCACTAGCAAGTTTAAGTTTACTGTGCACAATGTTGGGATTCTTGCGTATGCTCCTGCTGTCACCTGATTTGCACCCTAGTCATCCTGCTACCTCTCTCCGTTTGCAGTTCTTGTGTGGTCCTTCCTCGTGCCCATTGCAGTGCGTTGTCGTTGCAATTGTTTTGTGACCCTTGCTTGGTAGTGGTGACTGGCATTTACGGGTCATAGGGGAGTGTTGGTGTGTGAGTCACAGTGACCTCTATGAGTCAAGGCTCGCCGGTATGCCAGAACACTCAATGACTACTTTGACAGCATCAGCACCAACCGGGACACCCTCATGTGCTTTCCAGGATTTTCTTGGTAACCACATCCCAGGGCCCATTTTCTCAGTGGCACTATCCTTGTGCGTTCATGATCAAGTTGTATGGGATTTCTGTTTCGGCACCCGGCGCTTCTTTCGGTTTGTCATTCGGACAACCAAGAAGCTCGTACGCCTGTCGGGTTCACTATTGCTGTTGTTTTGGAACTTTCCCTCAAGTTAGCCAATTTTCTAATTGGATAGATGTGTAGTTTTTGCCGGGTTTGATGCCAGTCTTCACCCGAGGCCCTGCGTCCCTATACCCATCAACAGCGAGAGCTAACCGTCTACTGCAACTTATGCTGGATGCCGCGATTTTGACATAGGCATCCAAGAAAGGGCGGCAATGAAAGACGGCAGAGAGAGAAGTCGACTTCACTAATTGTTAAATGGCACTTGTCCTCATACACAGTGGAGATATCCACGGTACCAATCTTTGTTAATACTTATAGCCGATACAAAAGCGTGTATCCCTCTTTTAATGAAATGCACGCTACATCTTAGCACACGTTCATTTTGAAGATACGATGGCGTCCAATGCCCACACTGATGGCACATGTCGTCATGTCTCTTGTGTGCAGCCCAATGCACAGTCTTCAGCGTATCTAAGAGGTTGCAAGTTTGATTCAAAACTAAGAATGCTGATGTAAAACATCCTTTGGTGTTATCGAGCCGTCGATCACTACAATCTGACGATTTTGCAATCCATTAAAGCTAGGAATTAATGATGTTGAAGACGGCGAGCATCGATTTGCGATAAGTGTCTGTGCACTTTGTGTTTGTCTTCAAACCTTATTGTGTGGCCCTTTGGCCACCCTGACTCGACAATTTCAATGTCGTTCAATCGCTGAGGTCGTGGAGTGCAATGTAAATCATTTGAAGAAAAAACAATTTCATCGAACAGAGTCCTTTTGGCGCGTGTGAACTAATGTCCTAGGATACACGTGGCTGGGTAACACAACTGTCATTTCGTGTGTTGTGATGTGAGTTGTCCCCGTCTGTTTGTAGAGCTTATTGTGACCACTCGACCGTGTCCATGCTCGTGTAGATCCCTGATGCAGACGCAGCCGGTGCTGGAGCACCGACAAGTGGTGGTTCCACTCACCAACAGCTGTTAGGTAGCTGCCAGGACAAATTGACACTGTCGCGTGCATCACCCGCCGTGCGCCGTGACATCTATTTATGCTGTATGATTGTCAGTTGTCATCGCCCTCTCAACTACTACGCTATTGAAGCTTATGAGACTTTGCGCGTCTCCCTAACCTGATTCTTGCTATTTTGTTGCACCTCCTTGCTTGCTAGTGTGCCTGCTGATTGGACAGTTTCCACACGTCAATAGCATTGTGGTTAGGAAGCTTCCTAGTAATTCCTCATGGTATCAAAGCAGCAAGGCCTCTCTTACTGAGCTGAGCCACAGAGACGCAACACCGGCGGCAGTAGTGAGAGTCATCGGCGTCGCCGTATTGTGGAACCCGTCGCAACCGTTTGCATCAGCCACACCACCACGCAATCCCCACCACCTCATCAGGTGAGCTGCAGTAGCTACCAGCTCCAACAGCCACGCCAAGCAGCAGAAACAGCAACCGGAGGCAGTAACAGCCATGTCTAGCTGCCCATTTGTACAAAAGAAGGGAAAAAAAGGAGAATGAGCTTGCAACAGCTCGTGGCAGCGTTTGCGAGTAATGGCGGTGCATAGCGGCGACAGCAGCTTGCAGTAGCCGCAGCGTCACCAGCTGCAAGAATCAGGAATAGTAGTACAAGAGTAGTGGGGATGACCATAGTAGCAGTAGCAAGAAGTGTTGTTGTGTAGCCCTGTTGCGTAGTTGCGCAAAAGCTACGCAGGGCTGTGCAGGGTTGTGCAGGGCTACGCAGGGCTGCACAACCCCTACACTGCAATGGGCAGGGGGTGATGCATTCACCCCCACCTGTCACGGTGTCCGTGTGACTTCCAAAGGAAAGAAAAACCGTTGGCATAAAACAATCTAGAGAAAAAAACTAGTTAGCATTTTTTGCTAGCGTAAAAAATGTTCACGTCATCATCAGCTATGCACATGTTAGCATTTTTGAGGTCAAAACACTAATCCATCTCAATGTTTCAACTCGTCGAGACATGCTCTTGGTTTCCTGTTCGAAGTATTTTGACATATGACCCCATACTAAGCACTACAATGCCGCCAGTGAATGACATAGGAAAGGGGCTATGAGGCCCCTCCTCTTCCTCCTCTTCGAGAATTATGAGTCCACGGTCGGAGTCAGTTATGACTGACGAGCTTTGTTGATTGTAGGACGAGATACATAGGCAGATGCAACGGCAGTCCGATGTGTTACAAGAGATCGTAGATTTACTACAGGCTCGTTCAGGGGCCTCACGACAGCCACTAGGAGGATCTTCTAGAGCTCCACCATCCGCTTAGCAGTCTACACTCCACACAGCACCGCTGCCTTAGCACCCCTCATCATAGGATGACACCTCGGATAAGGAGGAGATGAAACAAGTCGGATAAGGATGAAACAGGCAAGCACGAGATTTGTGCGCTTGAGGAGCACATGCGTGAGCTACGTCTGGGGTCCATCACTCAGCCCCTCACTCCACGACCTTCTCGCCATCAGGATCAGGCACGTCGTTTAACTTTGTTCACTTTTGGTAGGGTCTCCCTCACTGGTATGCACCCTATACCCTCTCCACCATGTCCTCAGCCTGAGGTCTTCATCCCTACGGAGCGGCGACCGAAGGACATTGAGACTCCTCTACTTCGTTATGACAGCAACGAGGCCTTCGATTGCCGGTAGACCTTGTTTTAGGTGTGGGCCCATTCTAAGGGCGTCTGGCATTAGTACCACAGCCAGTACCAGATCCAGACAGCAGCCATAGCAATGCGCAGTCTCCTTTACGCCATGCCGCGGGAGATTGTGGTCGAATTTCACCCCTTCCTAGGTGAAAGCGGGACTGGGACTGGAGCAGATCCACGCCAGGGTTGGGAGCTAGCCCTGACACTTCTTGCAGGAGAGACCCATGCCACGAGGGCGGATGGACTACGTGAGTTTCACTCCCCCCATCACGGTCCCATGGAACTTACAGCTAACTAGTAGAGGCCTGTGATACGCCTTCACACGGGCCTTGGGACCGGTGGCGAGACGCAACTGTGGGCACTTGACACAATCAAGATGGCGGCGCACCTGGACCATGTGAAGCTCTTTACAAGCTTCGACCGCGTGGCTCTCTCTGAGTTGTCAGCGTCACTACAACTACTTCGTTGGGCCAATCAATACTTCCTCCAGGCCACATCGGCTTTTGAGGCTGCCATCGCCCATCAACAGAGTCCACTAGTTGCAGTAGTGATTACAACCCCTCCTACACCTCTGTCCCAGCTCACCAGTCCCACCTCCACCACTCCCTCCTCCTCCTCTATCTTGAAATGCCACACCCAGGGCATTGTAGCGGCTGTGCAAGGAAAGAATGGGAAGAAGCGATGCGTGAAGGGACAACAGCAATAGCAGCAGCCTATGAGTAGTGGGAGTGGATGTTCTGTTCAGTGCTACAACTGTGGAGGCGCTCACCGCTGCACGAAGTGTGAGCAGCCCCTTGATTGGACTCAAATCATGCGTGACCTTCAGGCGGCGCACATACTGTGAAACTCCTCGAGTGACACACAGACAGGACGCGCCGCAAGCGCTATTGCAGCATCCGCACCAGTTTAATCAGGCAGAGGCGGTGATATGGACCCTCAGGATTGTACCATCGCGGAACTCAGTTAGCTATTGGCGCTTTGTACTCAGGGAGGTATGAGTGTGTTATCACAGCCGAGGGCACCTGAGATAGCTTGTCTTACTGCATCTTTTGTCCTTCATGATGCTTGTGGTGGGGCTCAATCAGCTTGCGATGAGGATGGCCCTGACGGTACCGACAGGCTTGACCAGTCACAGCTCCGTGTTGTTTGCCGTTATCCTAAGTCCTCTGCTACACGTCTGGCAGAGGTAGAGTGGTCTGTGGCATGTTGCTAAGGTTTGGCGACTGGTTGTGAGCCGAGTGGCACCTGGATCATTGACTGTGGTGTCATCCATCACATGTATTGTCGTCGTAGTGACTTCGTTGTGCTCGATCTCGTTGCGTCTGTTCAGTCCGTTCATAGAGGGTCTGGTCAGTTGTTGCTTGTAGGGAGTTGGGGCTGTGTGGTTTGATGGTCCGTCTGGCCCCTTGTACAATTCTGATGTGCTCTTTGTCCCTGCTCTTGAGCTCAACGTGATCTCTGTTCGTGCATGCACTAGGATGGGTCTCACGTTAAGCACTCTACTAACTCTGCCACAGTGAATGCTCTTGACACACGTGCCATTGTGCTTCGTGCCTCTGTTGTTGATTACCTGCATCATGTGTCGCGTTGCATTCTCTCTATTTATTTTCCCCCTCTCTCTTTTGTGCATGTGTTTATCACTTGTGTTCTCTCCCCTGAGCATAAGGCTGCACACCGAATCCGGTTCGCAAATCTGAAGCTGGATTCGGATTCACGAGTCCGAATCCAACAGTGGATCCGGATTCGCGAATCCGAATCCAAGATTCGCGAATCCTTATGGATTCACGAATCCTGGCAAATCCTTTGGTGTGGTCTTAGTCTTGGCACTAGCCAAGAAAATGCACAGCTGCTAGAATAAATGTCGGATGCATTCTGGTGCAACTCCCGTTCTTGGCAGAAGCGGTGTGGCAGTGCCCCGTTCGCTCCGGAAGCCAAGTTTGCCAGTCAGGTCTGACACCTGATTGGCTCGACGCCAGGCATAGATGACCTGGCTTGTCCCATGGATGCGAGTCAGGTCTTCGCACGCCCGTCGAATATTGTGCAACAGCCTGCGCACTGAATCGCCACTCGCTCATGGAAAAAGTGCGAGCGAGTGGCAAATTCCATGTCGCCGATTTCGTGCATGTGTCAGGCTGTTGACCTGGCACATGCACGATTTCCGCAAGTTCACGCGACTGCCAGCTTCCAGGGTTTTGAAAATTCAGAAGTTGAATTCAGAAGCGTCATTGCTCAACGGTCGGACGTGAGCGGGACCAGCTCCTTTTTTTTCTCCCCCCCCCCCACCCTCTGTTCCTTCCAAGATTCGTTCATGGATTCCCGAATCCCTAAATGAGACCCGACCCTGGATCTGGATTCGTGAATCCGGATCCGGATTCGGGATTCGTGAAACAGATTCACGAATCCAAGGATTCGTGTGCAGCCTTACCTGAGCACCAATGCTTGTTACATCATCGTCTCTCTCATGTGAGCTTGGACACTGTGTCCAAGCTCATTCGAACTCAGCCAGTGCTCGGTCTTAATGCAAATTCCTTTGAGAAGACGCCCAAGAATGACTGTTTTTTTTGCGCCCAGGGTAAGATGCATTGCTGCTTGTATCCTGGCCTATCCTCCCGGGCACTGCGTTCACTGGAATTGGTCCACTCGAACCTTCTCCTTCCACTCCCAGTCAAGTCCCTCTCTGATGGGGGTCGATATGTTCTCACCCCAACCGATGAATTCACCCAGGTGTGGTGGGTCTATAGCCTCCAGCACAAGAGGGATCCGTGGTCCGCCTGTGGCTAAGGCTGCACACGGATCCTATCCGTGGATCTTGAGGTGGATCCGGATCCGTGGGACGGATCCTGGACCTGGATCCGGAATCGGGGTTCCGGATCCATACATTCGCGGATCCATGGATTCACGGTTCCGTGGTCTGGATCCATGGTTCCCGGGTACCGGATCCAGCCTAATTTACATGGAAAATACAAATGTGTACATAGGGCACGCTAGACTCCCCCCTGAGAGGAGGCGCGCGCGCCCACAGCACAAATGACTCCTCCCGCGGAGGAGCCCAGCACAGCACGCTTGTCTGGAAGTACCCAATTTCCCACATAGTTGACCCACACTATTGGATCATCTGGCCTGTCAGGCAATGGCCATTGAGGATGGGTTGCGTGCGTCGGACGTGGACGACGAAAACTTTGCGCCTGCGATTCTGATGGTCCACGTCCGACGCACGGTCATGCTCTACTCAAGTGCAGTTGTCAAGCGGGGCACGCAGACATGATTGTTTGAATTTTGATGAGCAATTTTCTCGGATCCGTGACATATTTGAGCACAACCTCTTGGAGTTTTTTCCTCCCCCCCCAAGGATATGGTTAGCATCCGGGAATACAAACCGGATCCAAGAGCTTGGATCCGGAACCGCGGGTCCGCTACTAGATCCGGTATCCGTGGATAGGTACAACGGATCCCAGGATCCGTGTATAGCCTTACCTGTGGCTTGTGATGGCTGAGCGCCAGTCTTGTCACACCCTGCACACGTTCCGCTTGAAACCTGGTGGCAAGTTCTTAGGCAAGATGTTTGCCTACTTTCCTAAGCATGGTGTTTTCACCAGCTCTCTGCCCTTGCTACTCCACAGTAGAACGACGTGTCTGAGTGTTCGAATCGCACCATGAAAGATGTGGTTTGCGCTATGCGTTTTGAGTGCTGTCTTCCGAAGTCCTTTGCCTTTGAGGGCTTGTCCTACATGACGTGGGTCTGGAACCGCTTGTCGCATGGTCCGCTTCTAAACCATGTCACGCCGTATGAGTTGAGATTCGGCCATCGTGCTAATCTCCGTATTTCTTGCTTTTGGAGATCTCTCGGCTGCGTCAGGTACACCAAGGACCAGCAGAGGTCCAAGATCTTACCTCGAGGACGCATGTGTACCTTCCTCGGCATCTCCATGCGGTCAAAGGCCTGATGCTTTTGGGATCATGCTCGCCATCGTATTGTCGAGTCTTGAGATGCTCTCTTCTTTGACGCTCTTACCTACCGTGACTCGTCTAGCATTCTTTCACTAGCCACCGACCACGTCCCTACTTGTGTGGCCTCCAGGCGGATGGGGGAGTCTAGTCCTCCAGATGGATCCGTCCGGGCGTCCTCACCTACGGTCCGGTCTCAGGCTATGGATGATCCAGTCATCATGGCTGTGGGTCCAGTAGCCTCATCAGTCCCCTTTGGCCCACTTGATTCTGTTGGTGTGTCCTTACTGTGACATCTTGGCTCACATCCGTTTCCTTGCAGATCCCTGAGGAGGCAGAAAGTACGGGAGACTGGGAGAGAGGACGTGAGCCCGAAAGCTGGCAAGGAGCCCCTGACACACTAGCGTCGTTGCTACTCCCCTCTTGGGGAGATCATGTCTGGTCTCAAGAAAATTCACTGTTGTACCTGTTTTTGTGTGAACAACAATGACTGGATGGCCTAGATTAGTCTTGCTTGTGAGATTGTGTTAGTTTAGATAGGCACATGATAGACCAAAACTCAGGTTGTGGGCAAGTTGTGACATGAGACGGGTTTTGCCCAAGAGTCTTTTGAGCGATCACTGGCAAGCTCTCTCTTACCGGCTGACGGGTGGAATCGACTAGTGAGTTCCATCCTGTAGGTCTTACTCACTCTCACTTCACTATTGTGACATGCAATCCTTGCACACTCATCCATTTTGGATGTGTTCGGTTGCGTTCTGACCATAGTGTGGTGCTCCACACAACTGTGCAAGGGAAGGAAGACTAGGAGTCTCTGTTTTGGTATCAGAGCGGGACAAGCCAAAGCTCTTCGCGATGCACCTGAGAGATGTGGAAAGATCTTGGGAGGGCAGATCAACAGTTGCGCGTGTCAGCAGCGCAAGCGACAACAGCTGCAACAGTTACAAAGTAGCAACTACAGCGACAACAATGTGCAATGGCGTGCAGCAACAACATTCAGTGGCAGCCGCGGGCGGCGGCCGCATTGGCTTGACGGTATTGGCCAAGCCAAAGCACCCCTGCCTACGGCCATGCGGAGTAGCGGCAGTAGTGGCAACAGCGATAGCAGCAAGCAACGACGTGCGGCAATAGCAGTCAGCGGCTGCAACAGCCGGCAGTGGCAGCAGTGACGGGCCCTTAGCCGCAGCTGCAGCAGCGGGTAGCAGCCACAATAGCACAGCTGCAGCACCATCATTGGCAGCTATGCGGAGCAGCGATTGCAGCGGTGGAGGTGTGCAACAGGGTGTGGCAAAAGTAGGTAGAAGTCATAGTTAGGACAGCTCTAGAAGCGGGCAGCAACTGCAATGAGGACTGTCCAATCACGGCTCTGATAGCAGCTGCGGCAGGACTGTGACCGTGTACTGTAGTTGTAGCCAGCAATTATGACCGCAAGTAGTAGTTGCAGTAGCAGCTCCAACGACAGCAGCAACTATCTACCCTTCCTCTGGTCTACCCTTCCCCCTTCTGGCTGGGTTCTCCTCTCTCCCTGGGTTGGGTGGGGGTGGTTTAGGTACACAAGACTGCTTTACGGCCCCTTCCTAATTTCCCACGCCCGCTGGGGCGGGGGAAACGCTGCCAATTTTTTTTTGGCAGCACCCGGGGGGGGGGGGGG
>SZWC01006345.1:34832-49310 GCA_023375785.1 Penium margaritaceum | reverse complement strand
GGCTCCACCAGGGGTTACTTCGACGGCCGTAGCAGGGGCTCTACTGCTCCATTTTGGGCGTTCTTGGATGCGTTGGAAAGCTTAGATCACATGGTATAAGGATATGATGTAATCTCACTATGCTAAGTAACAAAAAAAAACGTGTTTCGATTCAGATCTACTGAATGCGACGTATTCTTCCCACTCCTATCCGTGATTCTTGTGCTCCACACTCTTCACCAAAGGTGTCCATTGGCTGCCCAAACTTTGGTAGCGTGCATCACTGAGAGCTAGGCATCCTTGAGGGTGCCTCCACACCCACTAGAGCCAACAAAGGGTTATGGGCCCACTTGCCTAGACGGACCCTAGCTCTTTAAGTTTCACGCTACCGCCGCGCGCCATGGCAACGACCGAGCAAGAGAGCATCAGCGCCGTCTCCAAGTTCAACGGGAACGGTTTCCCCTTGTGGAGGTGGCAATTTGAGGTCTACCTCGATGACAAGGGCCTGCTTGAGCTGGTCAACGGTGAAGAGACCGCGCCTCCGGATACCGCGACGCCGGAGGAAGTGGACAAGTACAAGAAGCGCAACAAGAAGGCGCTTGCATTGTTGGTGTTAGCGTTTGCTCCGCCGCAGCGCGCACTGATTCAAGGATGCACGGAGGCCGCAGAGGCCTGGAAGAAACTCTGCACCATCTACCAGTCCACCAACCTTGCTAACCAGCTCTTCGTCTTCAAGAGGCTCGTCACCCTCCGAGCCAACGAAGGCGACGACATCATGGAGATCTTGCAGCAGATTGAGTCCCTTACTACCGAGTGCCTAGCCACCGGATGGAAGGTCGACCCTCACCTGCAAGCCATGATCCTCCTTCTAGCCTTGCCGGACAGTTGGAGTCCCATGATCACCGTCGTAGGCGGCTGGTCCGCCAATGAGCTAAAGTACCCGAAGGTGGCTGAGTACGTCCGCAATGAATGGATGCGGCGTGGTGGGAGAGAGAGTGGGGCAACATCGAGTTCCGCCTATGCTGTCCGCCCTCAAGGTGGAGGGGGAGGCAAGAAGGGGAAGGGTGCTAACCAGGGCACCAAGAGAGGTGACAACAAAGGGGAGTGCTACAACTGTGGCAAACAGGGCCACTATGCACGTAACTGTCCCAACAAGAAGTCGGACCAGCCTGGGAAGGGCGGGAAGAAGGACACCCAAGCCATGATGGCCAGGGAGTCTACCGACTTGACAGATCCAGAAGTCACTGTGATTGACTCCGGATCAGGCCGCCACACACAATGCAACCGGGCGGCATTCGTCACCTATGGCGCCGCCGAGCGGCGCATGACAGTGGCCAACGGCAAAACAGAGTTGGCCGCGGGCGAAGGCAATGTTCGCATTGAGTCGGTGGTGAACGGGAAAGTCATTCCATACACCATTTAGGACGTGCTCCACATGCCCAACTTTGGGGCAAATTTGCTGCCAGTGAGCCGCCTTACCGACAAGGGGCTCGAGGTGCTCTTCAACAAGAAGGAGGTCATCATCCGGAAGGAGGAAGATGGCGAGGTGATTGCGCGTGGCAAGAGGGAGGAGGACCTCTACCTTCTTCGCACCAAGGTCCTTGCCGATGCGGTAAGGACTGACGCCGTCAACCTCGTGACAAAGGATGAAGGAAATCTGGACCTATGGCACCGTCGCCTGTCACATCACTCCCTCATCTGTGAAGGACATGGCAAAGAAGGAAGTGGTGCGGGGCCTTGAGGTCAAGGGCCTCGATGCAGCCAAGAATACCGTGTGCGAGCCATGCGTGGTGGGCAAGGCGACACGGCAGCCGTTTGACGGGAAAGGGACACGTGCATCGACAAAGTTGGAGGTGGTACACACAGATGTGTGTGGACCGTTCGAGCCCTCCATTGGTGGGGCGCGCTACTTCGTCACCTTCATCGACGACCACAGCCGCAAGCTCTACCTCTGCATCATCAAGAGGAAGAGCGATGTCTTGTCATGCATGCAGGAATTCATGGTGGGTGTGGAGCGGTAAACGGCGTTGAAGGTGAAGGCGTTCCGGAGCGACAACGGTGGCGAGTACGAGGGCTGCTCGGCATGGATGAAGAGCAAGGGGATCGCGTGGCAAAAAACTATGCCACACTCTCCGCAGCAGAACGGCGTCGCCGAGAGGGCGAACCGCACCATCCTCAACATGGTCCGGTCCATGTTGAGCGATGCCGGCCTCGCGCAGTGGTACTGGGGCGAGGCGGCACGGACAGCGGCGTACATCATGAACCTGACGCCGACGAAGCCGCTAAAAGACGCGGAGTCCAAGGTGTGGAAGACGCCACAAGAAGTGTGGAGCGGGAGGAAGCCAACTGTGGCACACCTCCGCACGTTTGGTTGNAACCGCACCATCCTCAACATGGTCCGGTCCATGTTGAGCGATGCCGGCCTCGCGCAGTGGTACTGGGGCGAGGCGGCACGGACAGCGGCGTACATCATGAACCTGACGCCGACGAAGCCGCTAAAGGACGCGGAGTCCAAGGTGTGGAAGACGCCACAAGAAGTGTGGAGCGGGAGGAAGCCAACTGTGGCACACCTCCGCACTTTTGGTTGTGTTGCACATGCTCCTGTGCAGGCACGGGAGGGGCGGGGCAAGCTGGACCCGCGGACTCGCCGTTGCATCTTCGTCGGGTACGAGAGCGGGAGCAAGGCGTACCGGCTCTTCGACCCGCGGAGGCAGCAGATCGTGAAGAGTCACGACGTCACTTTTGACGAGGAGAGTCGTTGGACGGACAAGGACGCGGGTCTCTCCAAGCGTGGGGAGTGGCTGCCACTCCTTGAGGGGGAGACGCCGGAGGACGCAAAAGAGGGTGACGTCCAAGCGGCTCCAACCGGCAACAACCATCCTGGGGATGGGGGAGCGGCTGATTTGCATTCAGCCGAGTCGGACGATGAGTCCGAAGTGCCGGCAGCAGTGGAGCTGAACGAGGAGGCGGGGAGTGAGCCCGCATCTCCACAGTCCCCGAGAGAAGGGGAGCAGGTCAGCGGTGCAAGTGGCGCCGCGAGAGGGCAGCAGCAGCAGCAGCAGCAACAGCCTCAACAGCGGCAGCCCCGGAGAAGCGGACGCACAAGAAGGACGGCAAAACGGTACGATGCCGTGCAGGGCACCTGGACTGGGCAAGCTCGAGCGTTCTTTGCGCAAGAGGAGCCCGAGACCGTGAAGGAGGCGTTGCAACAGAAGGATGGGGCTGAGTGGGAGGGAGCCATGAAATCTGAGCTCGCCTCCCACGAAGAGAACGGTACTTGGCAGCTGATTGATAGGCCGGAGGGCACGAAAATCATTGGCTCCAAGTGGATCTTCAAGAAGAAGCTCACCAAGGAGGGGAAGGTGGAGCGGTACAAGGCGCGGCTGGTCGCGAAGGGGTACGCCCAGCGAAAAGGAGAACACTATGAAGAAACCTTCGCGCCGGTGGTGAAGTTCGCCTCCATTCGCTCCATCCTCTCGGTGGCGGCGGCGCGCGACTATGAAGTCCACCAAATGGATGTAAAAACCGCATTCCTCAACGGTGACCTGGACAAGGAGGTCTACATGGAGGTGTCGGAGGGGGTGGACGTGCCGCCGGGAACGGTGTGCCGGCTTCACAAGGCGCTCTACGGGCTGAAGCAAGCGCCACTCATGTGGTACCTGAAAATGGACGGCTTTATGGCCGAGCTTGGCTTCAAGCGCTGTGAGGCGGATCACAGCGTGTACGTGCGAAAGCAGCCAAGGTTGCACCAGATTGTGGTCCTCTACGTGGATGACCTCATCCTCGTGTCATCGGACATGGAGGAGTTGGTGAACCTGAAGCGGCAGCTGGGCGGTCGGTTCAAAATGACCGACATGGGCGAGCTCGAGCACTACCTCGGCGTCGCCATCAAGAGGGACCGCAAAGCACGCACGCTCGAGATGGGGCAGGCAAAGTACGTGCAAGAGGTGCTCCGCCGCTACAACATGGAGGAGTNCTCGAGCATGGGCCCGAGCACGGACGAGGAGAAGGAGGAGATGGCAGGTGTGCCATACCAGTCCGCAGTGGGGAGCATCATGTACGCCATGGTGGCGACGCGGCCCGACCTGGCCTTTGCAGAGGGCCAAGTGAGCCGCTACGTTGCTGACCCCGGGCCGTTGTATTGGCAAGCGGTGAAGCGGATCCTCCGCTATCTCAAGGCGACAAAACAGTCGCGGCTCGTGTTTGGAGGGGGAGCGCGTGATGACCCCCTCGAGTTGGTCGGCTACTCGGATGCCGACTGGGCTGGTGATGTGGATGACAGAAAATCAACGTCGGGGTACGTGTTTGTGCTTGGTGGTGCAGCAGTTTCATGGGCAAGCAGGAAGCAGGACTGCGTGGCGCTGTCCAGCACCGAAGCGGAGTACATCGCGCTCGCGGAAGCCGCAAAGGAGGCGGTGTGGATGCGACGGCTGTTAAAGGAGATCGGCGTGCCCCAAAGGAAGCCGACGGTGCTCAACGTTGACAACATGAGTGCCATCAGCCTGACCCAGAACCTGGTGCTGCACAGGAGGACCAAGCACATCGAGATCCGGCATCACTACGCGCGGGACTTGGTGGCGAAGGGAGATGCAGCTTTTGTGCATTGTGGCACTAAGCGCATGCTCGCCGATGCCATGACCAAGGCACAGCCCAAGGACAGGCACGATGCAAGCTGCATGGAGCTCGGTCTGCACTGTGAAGCTTAAAATGCTACAGGTTCCAAGGACAGGGCATCAAGGCTGCGGTGCAAGGGGGAGATTGTTGACATGGTGTGCCCTTTGCCATGAGTGCCGTTGATCGTACTCCCTGGTTCGACCACTGAGAAGTGGTCAAATACCTGATCTGACTTTAGACTTGGATTCCTTGGATTTTTCCATGCAGGATCGAGCTTTGAATCGCTCGATTTGAGTGAGTATTCAGAAAGTTAGCCTAGCCCGAAAAACGGGTGTTGGGTGGGTGGAATCTGGTACCCGCCATAGGTGGCGGGATATTCCACCACCAGGGATCCAAGTTCATTCCTAATGGCCTCCAAATGCACCTGGGGCATGAATGAGGTGACCATAAGGACCTCCTTGACCAGGGTGAACTTCTCCTTGACTTATGGGTGAGGAAAGGCGCTTCAACGGGTCATCATCGAAGCGCCTCCCGTTGCCTAGAGTGCAAGGCCTGGTGGGTGGCTCCACCAGGGGTTACTTCGACGGCCGTAGCAGGGGCTCTACTGCTCCGTTTTGGGCGTGCTTGGATGCGTTGGAAAGCTTAGATCACAGGCTATAAGGATCTGATGTAATCTCACTATGCTAAATAACCAAGAAAAACGTGTTTCGATTCAGATCTACTGAATGGGACGTATTCTTCCCACTCCTATCCGTGATCCTTGTGCTCCACACTCTTCACCAAAGGTGTCCATTGGCTGCCCAAACTTTGGTAGCGTGCATCACTGAGAGCTAGGCATCCTTGAGGGTGCCTCCACACCCACTAGAGCCAACAGTAAGTGCCCTTTGATGACAAGTGTCGGAACTGTCGAGTTAATATATACAAGATAAGAAAATAGAATGAGGCATGCTCGGGGTCTTAGGAGCTCGAGTCGAGCGACGCTTGTGACGTCATGTTGTGAGAGGCTGCTTTCAGAAGCTCCACTGAGAAGTTGGGGGTTTTTGAGAATGTCAAGGCGTGTCTTTACAATAGTCCAATACCATTGAGAAGTAGACTGAACAGTATCAAAATACCAATACGGTTCATGGTAGTTCTTTCGACTCTTCTAGAAAGTGGTTGAACCTGTCAAAAACTTCTAAAAAAGAACATAAAAGGTCTTAGCAATTGGAACAAAAGCCCTCGGCCGAACTGCGTACAAGTATGGAGGTGGACGCGATGTGGGCCATGAATGTAAGGACAGAAATGTCCACGTAAGGGGTTTAGTAACTCGTCTACATCGGGGATGTAACACTTTCTCCGCCCCTTAAGCCGTGACGTCCCGGGGCGTTGCAAGAAATAGGTCGATGCTGGCTAGAATAACCATCACTCTGTTCATTGATGTCCCGTAGGTTGTTGTAGGGCCTCCAACTGTTGTGCGAAGCGTCGTAGCCCTGCCATTTGACAAGGTTCTCCGTCACTTTTCCTTCTCTATGATGTTCAAAAATATCTTGACCACATACTCTATGCCCTTGTCTGCTTCTACAGGTGGTGGTGGAGGCAGATCTTTGCTCGGGAAGTGTTTGCTGGCATCCCAGCAGAGTTTGAGGTGGCTGATGTGGAACACTGGGTGGATAGCCATGCTGTTAGGGACGTGCGGCTTTGTGATGACAGGCGTCCGCATCTCTTCCATCGTGAATCGCCCCACCCACTTAGGTCTCACATTTGCATAGGTCTGTCCTTGCAATCGGGCGTTTACTGAGCTGAGTAGAACCTATTAAGTGACATGGAATCTGGTGTGTATCCAATGCTTGTCAGCTGCTCCATTCATTGCCGCTTGAGTCATTGTGAGAGTCTGGCAAGTCTATTCCCAAGCAATTTTGAAATATTGCCGTTGATTTTTGAATGCTTGTGTATTGCTTGAACTCTGTAAACCTACTGGAGGTGCGGGTAATTTTACCATGAACCACCTCGAAAGGAATTTTTCCTGTTGCTATGAAGGTCACAGAGTTGTAGGCGAGTTTGGCGGTCAGTAGCTTGACAAACCTGTCGATGGCATGTGGATCAGATAGCATTTGGAGTAGTTTCTTGAGCATCGTATTGGTGCTCTCAGTCTGCCCATCAGTCTGGGGATGAAAGCCCGTTGATAGCTGGATCCCACTGTCGTAGTGAGTCATCAGCTCCTGTCAGAATTTGCTGGTGAACCTTCCATCTCTGTCATTTTTTATGGAGGAGGGGAAGCTGTATAGTCAAATGACATTTTTGAGCAACAGCAGCACTGTTCCCTCGGCAGTGGCTGTTGTTGTCGTTGAGATGAAATGTGACATCTTCAAGAATCGGTTGACCACCACAAGTGTTGCATCGAATCCCTCCGGTATGATGGGATAACCCACCACAAAATCCATGGAGATGTCCGACCATGGTTTTTCGATACAAGTAGCGGTTGAAACCAACTTGGGGGCTTGGTTTTTCTCGACTTATGGTGTTGATACACATCTCATATCTTGAAGTATTTTACATCGTCTTTTTACATCTTGTCCCACTAGTGGTACTTCGTGAGTTTCTTCAACATCTTGTCCTTGCTGTAATTTCCACCTGGACATGTGTCATGGCACTCCTCCAATAGCATACAAAGTGACTGGACGTTAGGGGGTGTGACAACCTGGCGAGTGAATTGGCGTTGCCAACATGGTCTATCACACGAGAATTATGTTTAGTTATGGCCGCCAAACTCCTTGTAACCGTTCATGAACAGCCTCACAAGGTATGGGACTCATTTCATTGGCAACGTTCTTATCTCAGCCATAAAATCTGGTCATTGACTCAGAGCATGTGCTGCACTTCTTTTTTTTAGGCCAGTACTCTATGTCGCAGTGAAATTTTGACTGGTGGAACTCCATCTGTCGAGTTTGTCGATGGCTCAGATTGGACTGATTCTTGAGATGTTTCAGTGCATGATGGTCAGTACAGAGGACACATCATCAGCATTGACGATAGCACTGTCATGTCTTGAACACGTACAGGACTGCCAAGATTTCTTTTTTGTACATCGGCCTAATATCCCTTTTTTGGCTCAGTCCACTCCAGCTCCATTGTCTTGATGTACTCGGGCTAGCTGGTACTGTGGTTCAACCCAAGACAACATTTCTGAATGGTGACCTTGAGGAGGACATGTAGATGGAGCAGCCTGAGGGTTATGTGGTGGAAGGGCACGAGGATCATGTATTCAAGCTTATGAAGGCACTCTATGGCCTGACGCAAGAACCGCGTGCATGGTACCACAAGATTGAGGAGCAACTGGCTAGCCGTGGTTTTGTACGCAACAAGGCAGATCATGTGGTCTATGGGTACACACAGGACGCAAGCCAGGACATCATCCTGCTTTATGTTGATGACTTGCTCATTACCTCTGACTCGAAAATTCTAAGCTGTCCCTTGTAGAAAAGTTTGACATAAAGGACATGGAAGAGCTGAGCTACTACCTGGGTCTCCAGATGAAGCCAAATTGGGAGCAGCAGTCCTTGGAGCTGTGGCACAGCGCTTACATGATTGAAATCGTGAAGCGCTTCAACATGGGAGGCGCATAGAAGGTGGCGACACCGCTGGAAGTGGGAGTGAAGCTAAGCATCACGCAGGCTCCTCACGGGAAGCATCATAGCAACTGCATGGAGGCGGTACCATACCAAGCAGCAGTCAGGAGCCTCATGTATGCAGCCGTCAAAACGTGCCCCGACATCAGCCAAGTAGTGGGAGCAATGAGCTAGTCCTGCGCCAACTCGCGTATGCCACATTGGGAGGCAGTCAAGCTCATGCTGCGCTATCTCGATAGCAGCATCAGCCTTGGCCTCACGTTCAACGACAATAACAGCTCCATCCTCATTGGCTAGAGCAACACAGATTGGGACGGAGATCTGAAAACAAGGAAATCGACTATAAATTTTGTGTTTTTTCTTAGAGGAGCAGAATTTAGCTGGTGGAGCAAGAATCAGGCTTGCGTTTCTCTCTCCTCCACCAAGGCAGAGTACATCGCTTTGAGTGGAGAAGTAAGGAAGCAGTGTGGTTGTGTTAGCTATTGGAAAGTCTTGGACAGCAACGTACAACTGCAACGACCATGAGGGGCATAGCGCTCATGAAGAGCCCAGAGTTCCACGCCTGCACCAAGCACATCGACCTGCACTACCACTTTTTCCACAAGCTTGTGGCAAAAGAGGTGATGCACATCTAGTTCTCCCCCTCAAGGATGATGCTGGGAGATTTCCTGACCAAGCCGCTGGCAACACATCGCTTTCAGTACTTGAGGGCACAATGTGGACTTGTGTGATTCTTATTCTTGCAAAGTGGGAGAATGATGGATATAGGGTGCCAAAAAGTGAGCAAAGTGGGTTAATCAGGCACAATAGATGCATAGAGCTTGTCTTCTTGATCTGTAGCACTTTACGAAACTCGATTCGGAGTTTGTTTGAAGGAGATGTGGATTTTCAAGGTTTGGTGGCAGTGGGTCCGGTTTAAATGACGGCTCCTGCAATGTCTGCATGAATGACAACCAGGATTATTGACCAGGGAGGCTTGAAGTGGCCTTCAAGGTAGAAAGGAGGCAGGAGAAATTTTTTGGTAGCTTCAAGGAAGGCCCCCACCAAGACGATTGGTTGTGCACATGGCAGGGATAGTGATTCTCTTGTGTGAGAGTGTGACTTCCGCTCATTTTGCTAGGCTAGGAGACGTACTTAGGCTTGTTAAAATCTTACTTTCTCATCCATGAGTCAAACCAGTCATTTTTTCTCCTTGCACAACTTGAAACGCTTCCGTATCTTTGTCCCTGCAGCCTGCAACTTGTCTCTAAAATACAATTGGTCCTGCCTAGCGACTCTTGGTGAGCCTTATCACCTCTCTGGGAGCTGCCGAAGATTCTCTCATGATTGTATTTGGATGGGTGGCCACAACCATTCATCACCACATCGCTTTCACTGTCAACCTACTTACACAGTTTTCTTAGTGTCCCCAGGTTGTCTCCTTACAGGCTACGTGAGACTGGTATTGCACATGGTCTACGCTCTGCACCTTGGGCTCTCTTCACACAGATAGTGCTCAATGGTATTTGACGGCAACACTAACAGTGGCTTGGCCACTGTCAGTGGAGCCCAGATGGGAGGAGTTAGAGGGAGAATAAGTTCCTGCATGATGGCACCGCTGTCTCTAAGCCCAAAGATAAGTGGTGACGTGTTTCCCACAACATGTTGGCGAATGATAACGTGGCACACGGTGCAAGGGGCTACTCATGTCATTCAGCTAATGTGCTTTCTCCATGATTTGTGCCCGATTTAGCCCGCAACCATACTGAATTCTAGCACCAGAAGTGCTCTTGCCATGGCGGAGAACCCTTAAATGTTTCATGCTCGTACAATCATTTTGTTGTTGAGCATCACTTTATGCGTGATTTGGTGCAGTAGCAATGAATTTCATTTAAGTGAAAAATTACGTTGTAAAAGCCGTTGTTTTGCGACTAACTTCTAAGCCCAAAATGTAGGCCCTCATAAATTGTAGTCCAAGGAGGAGGGGTGAATGGTCGGGCGACTTTGTAAGTCGCCCCCATTCTCGCTCCACCATGTCTCAGACGCCCCCATTTTGAGAAAAATGGCTAGGTCGCCCCCATTCCGGAAATTTATGGCCACGTCGCCCCCACTTTTGGTGCTCTGGGGAATTATGCCTAGGACGCCCAGTAAGGATGAAGAATTATCGACGTATTGTCCCCACTTTCAAAAACTTCTTCCTAGGTTGCCCCCATTAATGGGGGCAACGTAGCCATAATACTCACAATGGGGGTAAGTTGGGAAACTAATTAAAAAATGGGGACGACCTAGCCAGAAGTTCTTCGAATGGGGGCGACCTAGCTATTTGTTCTCAAAATGGGGGCGTCTCAGACATGGTCGGAAAAAAATGGGGGCGATTGAAGAATTAGCTGCGAATGGTTGCCTCAGTCATTTTGGCTGAGACAAACCGTGCCACAACGGACATAGTCGTCATAGGGCATTTTTGCGAACATGCATCCTAATACCCTATTGTTCCACGTGGCACTGCCACATGGAAACAGGATCCTAGCGGCCAACTAGAAGGGAGGAGGAGTAACGCGATGGATTTTCCATCGCGGCACTCCTTTCACCTAGAATCCGGCCATGGATGTTTTCTTGGCTAGAGTCGAATCAGACTCAAGCCCATTGTGTTTTTCCGGGCTTTGGCTCCTCGAAACCTGAGCCTCAAGTACCTAAAGTACCCGAGAATTGTTTGACGACCATTTTTAATCCTAAAAGTGGCTCGTACGCAACATACGTGTGGCTGTATCACTTCAATACAAAATATCTAGCACGTGAAAATCTCCCTTTGTGCTAGGTCATGCGCTTGGTGATGGATGAGCACGGGGGGACTGGCTTCTCGCTGGCATTTTCCTGTCCTCGTATCAATGACTGAACGTATAGGGACATGAGCTCAATGAAGTCGTAAGGTACCATTGGAATTTTCCATTGTAGTCACCCTTGCATTTGCTAGTTAAGTGTGTGGAGGTATTAGGATAGTGAGGAGATCCTCACATGAGACACACGCAATGGATGTGGAAGTTGTACTTAGACAACAACAAATGAAAAACTAAGAGGGGGAGCGAGTGTTTAAGAGCCAGTGAGTGAACACTTACGTCAAGCATCAAGCCAATCGAGCCTGCACCACCATCTAGGGGTCGAGCCAAGCCTCTCGATGTTAACCAAGGGCGGCTACTCACCGGTTTACAGCCAACAACTAACATGGTGGCCACCTAAGGATCAACACCCGGGAAGTATTGCAGCCCCCCCAAAACCCATGAGCAAGAAACATGAGGCAGACCAAGGCAACCAGGGTGTAGGAGTTCTAGCCTCTTCCACATCCTTGCACAATAGTAATGAGGAGAANACGTCAAGCATCAAGCCAATCGAGCCTGCACCACCATCTAGGGGTCGAGCCAAGCCTCTCGATGTTAACCAAGGGCGGCTACTCACCGGTTTACAGCCAACAACTAACATGGTGGCCACCTAAGGATCAACACCCGGGAAGTATTGCAGCTCCCCCAAAACCCATGAGCAAGAAACATGAGGCAGACCAAGGCAACCAGGGTGTAGGAGGTCTAGCCTCGTCCACATCCTCGCACAATAGTAATGAGGAGAAACATGAGATCAAGATGTCATTCCAGGAAGTCTCTCTGGAGAGCTTGGTGACTTCCTGGTGAGACAGGTACCAGCAACCGCGCAAGTCTTGAGTGAGGACTCTCCAGGTGAATGTGAATGTGATGATTACTTAATCTCCTATACATTTGCGTGTGAGCATGTGAGGTGAGACAAGAGGACATACCAGATGTAAGGGACCAAGAAGTGGACACGACTTCAACACTCCCCCATGACCCGTAGGAAGTCAACCCACAGGCACAAATAAGGTGTCAGACACGAGGATACATAAGTGTAGAGAAAGACAAGTAGAAATCAAACACACGTCACCCAGGATAAATGATGTGCATTTCTAGTTCATAGCTCCAGCTTGAAACCTTCATCATGTAACAAAAATACTGCCAAAAAGTCGATGGGTGTCTGAAGCGCCCATATCAATAGTGCATATTGTTTTTCTTCATGTTACGCATGTGGATGAGTTCCAATGAATCATGTTCATCGGTGAAAAATTTGGCACGATGACACGTCAGAGATGCTTTGCATTCATATTTAACCACTTCCAAAGCTACCCCCTTCCCAGTTCTTCCCCTTCCCAACTCAACCCCTTTTCATGCCACTCCCATTCTTCAGGTTGCATTACTGACAATCCCCATTTGTGAGATTTTCTCAAAAGGCAGAATATGTTGTATTATTGCCCCTTAGCATGCCCGAGGCGACGCCGGGAGATGTGGACAAGCCGCTAGAGGGGGAAAATCCTTGAAATTTTCTCTAGTTGCCTGGAGACTGCTCCAAATCTAGATTGGAGTAAGTTTCCTAAAACTTGACCAGTTGCTGGATCCGGTGGAGGTTGTTTCACCGGAATCAGTCAAGTAACAAGGGAGGTATGAGCTTCCAAAGTTGGGGTGTGTGTGGTGGCTTGAGGAGTAGGCCGGTTTGACTGCCAGTGGAAAATCCACCGGAATGAGTAGTGCAGGTTGTTACTGAGGGACTTAGCCAGAAATTCTGGCTCGTAGTCCGAAATTCAGTAGTAATGTTTGTTAATCGGGGACTTCCAAATTCCGACTACAGGTTTGCGATTAGGTTTCGAACCACATCAGTGCACATCATGAACCTTGATGATTAATTCTTCAAAACGCACCCCAAAGGCGCAAGGGACACCGCCACTATGTCTAGGGACATCTACGCCCCCGAAAAGGAATTTTAATGGATCCTTTATGTGTGAGGGTGCCTTGGCGGGCGACATAGTGCGTGTGGTCAACTGAGTAGCTGGATTGAGGTGTCGCGCTTCGGCTGACGTAGCGGGAGCTACGGTTAACGGAATCGCACACAGTTTGGTGCATTGGGAAGCTTATGAATAGCCCTATGACTTGTCATTTCAAGTCTATGTCTAAAACCTAGTGCAGAATTACGTTTGTCCCTTTGCAGAAGTAACTGTCTTGCAAGTATGTCCGATTCCCAGAAACATAGCATGAAGCGACAATAAAGCTCATGCTTCGACTCAAAATCTGCACAAAAACAGAAAGCCATGAACACAAGTGAAGACCCTTCAGGCCACGTTGTAGCTGCCACCACCTACAGACGGTTTCATGCACAGTACACCTTGCACCCCTTGTTGTGCACGATCTATCAAATCTGCCCATACCATGAAATAATTTGACATGCGCGCCCATAGTACAAAACTATTTCACAATTGTACCCCCACTTTTTAAAGCAAAGGCAAAACATCGTTGCAGAGTGGCAAGAAAATGCCATTTCAGAGCGGCATTCATGGATCATCGCGTCGATGGAATACTTGGGTCAAATTTGTGTTTGGTCATATCGGTGAAATGCCCCCACTTCTTCATTTTAATTGAACAGTGTTGTTGCGCGAGGTGTGCCACGTGGCTTGAGCGGTTCCTGGCCTGTGGGGCAATGGATGGGATGAGTTGAGGGTCGGAGATCCTCAACTACCGTGGTTTTGGCCCAGTGGGCCAAGCTTCCTGTACGTTTGCTACATTTGGTATCACAGCGCTGGGGTTCAATACCCATGGTACACACAAAGGGCGGATTCATTCATGTGTGAGGGGAATGTATCGTGAGGTTTGCCACGTGGCTTGAGCGCGTCCTGGCCTGTGGGGCAATGGATGGGATGAATTCAGGGTCAGAAATCCTCAACTACCGTGGTTTTGAACCAGTGGGCCAAGCTTCCCGTCCGTTTGCTACAAGTGCATCCAGTTTGTAAATTTATGGAAGTATCGCTTCGCCTCCAAACATAGTTACGACACAGATTTTGCGTCGATGCGATGTGGCATGCATGCCTTCTTGGACTGATGATATGAGCATGGCCATCAAACAATCACAAACTCCTCTTTCAAGGGGTTTGTGATTGTTCAAGGGGGTCGTTTACGTGCGGTTTGCATGGGGGGTCCGAGATTCCCCATGCGTTGAAAGGGAACCTACTAGGCCCCTTTACTGCGGGATGTAGTAGGAGCCCACGCAGAACTAAATCCCTAAAACCACGAATATAATTTTGGGTTGCATGTAAAAGCGTGGGGAGGAGTAGTTTTCTTGTTGGAGAAAAAAAAGAAAGAGTGTTGTCGCTCTTTCTCGAAAACGGGATTTTTCACTCGATCCCGATCGACCAATAACCTCTTTGCTATTACTTTCTACACTCAAATCCTCTAGTTTGATGTAGGGTTTTATGCTTTGC
>SZWC01006344.1:85893-105997 GCA_023375785.1 Penium margaritaceum | reverse complement strand
GCCTGAAAAGCTGGCGGCCGTCTCTGCGGCCGTCCCCAAAGGCGAGGGCGTTTGACAAGAGCTCCTGCGTTTATTCTACTTCGATCCTGCTTCGTTCCTACTTCGATCCTACTTTGACTATGCGGCCGGCGAAAGGCGCAGCAACAGCAGCAGCATCACCAGGTCGCTTGGTTACGACTGCCTCAATTGCACCCGACACTGCTGGAGCTCGGAAGCCTTTACCTGCTCAGTTGTTTTCAGATCGAAGTGGCTGGCAGTGATTCAACACACGTTGATAGGGACTTGAGATTGCGCGCTTGACGACCACCTCGGATACCCGACAGCTCTGCTGGCTCGGCGTACAACCGTCTCTGGACGTTGCTCGATTGAAATCTCGAGGTCTAAAAACGATCGTTGCTTGTGCACTAGAACGTCTTATGGCAAGCCGAGCCAAGGACAAGCTGGTCAGGCAGCGGTGACATCAGCTGGTCATACTCGCAGGAGAAGCGGCCGCAGAGGCAGAACGGGTTGGAAAGTTCTCGTCCCCCAACGAGTTGAGAAGCAACCGGTCACGAAGGTGGTGGCGACAAGCGGCCGTGGCCATGGCTGTTTCCGCAGGACCGTCACCGACAAGCTCCGACCAATGACCAGCCCTCTGGTGACAGCCTCCAGAATCGTGCGCAGAGAGAAAAACCATATTCGACTTTCGTGGCACATTAGTCTGCCTCACGGAGATGGACACCGCGCGACCGCGGACCAGCTCAGCCACCGAGCCGCTTTGCTCCGACAACTTAGCAGATTGAAATTTTATCCAATTTTATTGCTCCCATCACCGTAAGCGAATAGTACTGGTTCAGCACGCGAACGCCACTTGCATCGGCCGTATTCTATTGTATGAAGAGGAAGCCACTCAAAGAAGTTCGAAGAACGTGAAGGCATGAAATAGTGCAGCGAAAAGTGAGCCCATGTTGCGAATGACGTGGCTGGGCAGCCCACTCACGTGGACTTCAGGATGCTTCGCTAAGAATAGCAAGCATGCATACCTTGAGGTCTCGTTCAGGACTCGAAGTCATGTCATGCTTTTGCTGCAGACAGGCCAATGAGTTCGCTCTTACTCCATGTATGTAAGGTATGTAAAAGGTCCGATTTTGTGCAGTGTTACATCCCTGACGTGCATGAGTCCCTAACGTCTATTACTGGACATTTCTACCACTATGCTCATGGCCCACCCTGCCTTGAACTCCGATTCTTTTCACTAATCGGCCAAGCATTTTGGCCACCTGTGTTACGCCGAGCAAAACGTAAGTGGTTCACATAGATGACGTACGAAATAGTAGAAAATTTGATGAAATAGGGAGATTAAGTAATTTTCATTAATTGGTACGCATAATTCAAAGACAAGTGTGGAATACGTCCAGCGCCTGCATGCTTTTAAGCCGAATGGAGCGTAGATGGTGAACAAGTAGAAGTAACAAGGCACAACACGATTTAGAATTTGGGACACTTCAGCAATTTATTATTAGCGATACATATAATTGGATGAAAATTGTCAAAATAATTCAACATATGTATACAAGTGCCTGGTTACGAATGAGGCAAAGTCGAGGTCGTTAGGGTGATAGTCGAGCGACGCGTGTGGAGTCGCGTCGTGAAGGGTCGGATTCCAAAAGATCCATCATGAAGTCAGAGGTCTTCAAGAATCAACGCTGAAGATGCGAGATGCATCTTTATGAATCTGGATTCGTCTCAGTGCGTCGAGAAGTCGACCAAAAGGTCGTGACACTTCTATCGTAGATTCGCGGGAGTGGTCAAAGTTGTAAGTAAGGTAGAGAAGGTTCACTTGAGGCGAGGGCAGTTGGCCAGTTTGCCCTCGACCGTCGGAGTGAATACCAAGGTCTCGTGACGCGGTGGGTTGTTTGTGTAGTAACGAAAATGCCCACTTTGGAAGATTACGCACTCGTGTACGTTTGGTACGGAACACTTCCCCCCCTTTTAGCTACGACATCACGGCGCGCGCACTGTTCTGGCCCGGTGACGGTGGTAGTAACCGTCGATGAGATGATCAACGTCTCCGAGGTTGTCATAGGGTTCCGAGGTGTTATGCGCGGCGTCGTAGCCGTGCCACTTAATAAGGTATTCTGTTGCTTTGCCACGTCATCGATCGCCAAGGATGTCCTCGATGACATATTCAGTGTCCTCGTCCACTTGAACAGGAGGAGGGGGAGTGACATCCCTGCCCGGGCAGTTCTCTCTGAGGTCTTAGTAGTGCTCAAATCTGCTGATATGGATCACCAGATGAACTTGCGTAGTGTCAGGATTTTGAGGCGTACAACTTCGAGGGTTTGAATGCGCTCGATCTCAAACGGTCCCAACCATCGGAGTTTGAGCTTCAAACGATCGGCTCCTCAAAGTTTGATGTTGGCTGAACTGAGGAATTCCTCGCAGGCGGCAAAAACATCGTTGTTGCGATGCCGGTCAGCTGCTTGCTTCATCGCTGCTTGTGTCTTCACAAGAGACTATCATGTTTCTCCCCAGATGGTGGTGAAGTCGCGACATTGGGCACCAAGTGCAGGAATGTTGCTGTTTTCGTGCATCTCTCATTGTACTTTGTTCTGTCTTCCCGGCTTGTGTACATCGGCGTGCAGATGACTGACGGTAAGACTCGACGCTTCTGGAGTGTCGCTCGGTGGAGCCGACGCGCGCAGAGGCCCACGGACCGTTCGCTGGAGCCTTCTCCCTCCGGCGATGTCCTCAGCTCCATCGGCATGCCTCCTCGGCGGTCGGGCCGCCGGCGGTCACTGCCACTGCGGATGCTATTTCCATGCACCCAGCTCTGCTTCTGGTTGTGGCATTGCGTTTGCATCGTCATGCTATGCCTAGGGTCCATGTCTCCTACTGTGTGGCCGTGCTTGGCGTCACTGACTGTCCTAGGCACGGCCCGGGTTCGGGCAGCCATAACTCTTTGTTCCTATTTTTCTAGCTGATTCTGACCGCACGACTACGTTCGTAGCCTCGGTATAATGGTATGATCCAGTTTTAAGGCAAAACGGACGACGCTTGGGTTTTGGGCTGTCGGCCGTCTGGCAGGCCTCACCGAGAAAACCCCGCTTGCCAGAAAATAGGTCTAGGACTATTTTCCGATTCGCTGGTTAGCTGAGTAACAAGTTCTACACTAGTGGGAGGGAGCTAGAACTTGGAGGGGTCTCCCATTGTTGCTCATTCTTCATTCCTAATCAGTCACTTTCAGTTTTTGGCTGCTTTCTAGCGCTAACATTGGCGCACACGTTCCTAAGTAACAACCCCAGAGCTTCCAGACTTGACTCTAGAGTACCAGGCTGATGGGGCAGCTGACATAAGCAACGAGCGTGGAAGCCCGCAGGCTGCATCAACAACACTGCTGCCCCAATCTGCTGCATAGGTTTTCTAGCTTGGTATCAGAGCCAGAGCGTAGCAACAGCAGTAGAAGACTTGCGTAGAGGTGCCATACAACGCCGGCAGACCCCCGTATGCGCCAGTACAGGAGAAATGCTGCCGGATTTTTTCCGGCAGCATTGTCCCGCCTAGTGGCGGCGTCAGAATTTTTCCCATGGCCACTGGGTCATGGGAAATGCTGCCGAAAGTTTTTGGCAGCACCGACCCCCACGTGTGACGCGAGGAGGTGAGCGGCAGGCCGCGTCCGACACTTGCACGCAACGACGAATGCTGCAACGTCACCCAGGTGCAGTGACTGGCACCAGCACGTAGCAAAAGCAACCTACAGCAGCGGCAGCCGCATGCAACGGCCGCGGGTATTGGCAGCAGCAGCCAGCAATAGCAGCTGCGTGCAGCAGCAGTAGCATATAGAAGCAGTACCTCGCAACAGCCCGCAGTAGCAGCAGCCCGCAGCAGCTGCTCGCAGCAGTAGCAACAGCAGCAGCAGCGCGCAGTAGCAACCCGCAGCAGCAGCCCGCAACAGCAGCGAGCAGCAGCCGCAGCACGTAGCGGCTGCAGTAGCGTGCAGCAGTAGCAGCGGGCTGCAGCAATCACAACAGCGATCCGTAGTAGCAGCCAGCTACAACAACAACATTAGCGAGCAGCTACTGACAGCAGCTAGCAGCGGCTGTTGCTACTCGTAGCCCGCGGCGAGCGAGCAGCAAGTAGCAGCCCACTGCTGCCAGCGAGCAGCAACCCGCTACTACCAGCAAGAAGCAACCCGCTGCTCGCAACAGACAACGGGTTGCTGCCCGCTGTGATATACGAGAAAGGAAAAAAACGAGAAGCAAAAAAAATCCCCCACCCTGTTTTTTTTTCTAGTGTGGTTGCAGTAGCCACAACAGCCACAGTAACCCGCAGCAATAGAAGTTGCTGCTACAACTGTAGCTGTAGCAACGGCAGCAGCAGCAGCAGCAGCCACAGCCGTAGCAGCAGCAGCTACAGCTGTAGCAACAGCAGTAGTAGCAGCTGCATCAGCAGCAGCAGCCGTAGCGGTAGTAGCACCAACAGCTACAGCAGCAGCAGCAGCAACAGCAGCTGCAGTGGCTACAACAGCAGCAGCAGCAGTAACAACAGCAGCAGTAGTAGCGGCCCCGACAACCACCGCTACTGACGTCAGCATCCCGCTGCTGACGTCACTGGTGAGGTCATCAACACAAAAAAAAGGGGAGGAAGGGAAGGGGGAAGACAAGCAAAGGGTGGGTAGAACTCCCATCGCCCCAAGCCACTGCTGATATCAGCAACACAAAGAGAATAAAGAAAAAACAAGGGGCAGCAAACCATGGCTGGTAGTCCCGGTGGGGAGGGGTCCTCCTCTGTTGGGGGGACCCCCAGCCCCCCTTTGTTGTAGCGACTGCAGCAGCAGCAGCAACACGAGCAGCAACAGCAACAGCATCAGCAACAGCAGCAGTAGTAGCTGTAGCAGCAGCAGCAGCAGGAGTAGCAGCCCACTGGTGTCGTTGGCGGCAACCCTGATCCCCTTGCTGCCCTTCAACAACACCTCGCCGCCTTGACGCAGCAGCTTGCAACGCTACAGCCGTTAGCCTCCCAGACTGCCGCTAGTGCGGCGCCATCATTCATCCCTCCAGGGGCACTCCAGCCCAGTTGTGTCTGCTGCCACGCACTTCCTAGCACAGCAGCAGAATCAGCGCCAATGGCAGACAGTGACCTCCATCCTTGGCCCCACTCAAGGCGCCGTCCGCAGGCAGAAGGACTTTGAGACGCCGCCGCCGTCGCTTCAGGCCGGCGAGGAGTTCCAGAGCTGGGAGCTTAGCTTCCGGATCTGGGAGCTTAGCTTCCGGATCTGGGTGCAAGGTGAGAGCCTGTGGGCATACTACACCCTCCCTTATGACCCCACCCTGGCCGACCCACTGTATGATGCCGGTCGCACCGTGCGTGTCCTTGTCCCAGTCGCCCCTCCGGCTTCCCGCCTGGCCCTAGAGCCTTTCCTCCATATATGACCAATCACCTCACCCCTGAAAGTGTGAAACGACAAGTGTATTGGGACGTGAACACATCAGTGAACATGGACTTCTAACAAAAAGTAGCACAAAGTACATCTAATCCATAACAGGTAACACCTTATGTGATGAATGTATATTTGGGATCTAGTTACATGGAGTGTTGTTCATGATTTCTGAAAAATGTCTGCATATAAGAATACACTTCTTGATACACCAATTTTTGAGTTTATGATTTTAGGGTGATTAACCATAACTCCTTTCCTCGGCGACTTTACCACTGGCGCCATCCTAGACCCTGTAGCCGCATGGCACGTCCTCACCTGGCCCCATTGCCTGTCCAGCGACGCTGAGACCAGCCATCTGCTCCGGGGGTTCAACTCCCTGCACATGGGGGAGACCAAGACGGTCACTGCCTATTGGCAGCAAGTGGAGGACATCCTTCGTCGTCTTGGCAAATGTGCCCCACCTCCTCTGTCCGCGCTCCTCACCACCAAGCGTGGCGCCACCATCAAGCGCGGCGCCACCAGCGCGTGAGGGACCGGTGGACGCGTCTGGGGCTGCCGGCTCAGAGGGGCCAGCGGACACGACTGGGGCTGCCGGCCCAGAGGGAACAGCGGACGCGTCTGGGGCTACCGGCTCAGAGAGACCAGCGACCCCGTCTGCCTCCATTGGCCCGTCGAACTCAGTGCCATCCCTGTCCTACCACGCTACACACGTGGCCCAGGCGGCAGCCTCCGACCCAGACTGTCGGTGAGCACGCATACTGTCGCACCACGCTCCGTGGCGCCTCGACCCCCCGTGGCTCCACGTGTCTCCTCCACTCCCACGGTCGTGAGTGGGGACCCTGGTACCAAGGCGCTCGGCTTGACCACCTCGGCCATCATTGCAGACGCTGATGTCAGTCCACGGTTCCGTTAGAAGATGTATAGGTTGGAATAGACCGGGTGGCCAAGTACGACAAGATTTTTTTCTGTGACAAGTGCCACACGATTTGCATAAGTTTGATACGTAGGCCTGCATCTTGTCCCGCATTTAGGATTTTGTCTGCATGTTGAGTGTCTCGTCCTCACCAAAACGTTCACTTGGACGGATGCTGTGGCATTCCTCCAATTGCATTCTTTGTAACTCCTTGTTTAATGGAACAACAGCTTGGCGAGTGAATCATCGACGCTAGTAGGGCTCTTCAAACCAGAACATAGTTTTGTCGTACCCTTCGAGCTCCTCGTAACCCTTTGCAAACAGTCTCGTGAGGTACGAGTCTCATTTGACAAGAAACCTGCTGATCTCGGCCATTAAATCAGGTCGCCGACTTGGAGCATCCGCTGGATTAGCTTTTTTGGGCCGGTACTCGAAGTTGAATTCGAGGAATTCTATTCATTGAGTTTGTTCACGCCTCAGATTTGGTTGAGTCATGTGGTGTTTTAGTGCATGATGGCAGGTGTGGATGGTGCATCGTTGACATTCCAAGTAGCATGACCATGTTTTGAACGCATGCACATCTGCAATAGGTTCTTTCTCGTGCACTGCGTAGTTGAGTTCCGTTCCTTGTAGCTTTTGCGGCATATACAAGACTGATTGTTCTCCACTGCCATTGTCTTGGTGGAGAATGGCTCCGATGGCTTGATCGGATGTGTCGATAGCCATGATGTAGTCCATCATTGGATCTGCCAATCAGAAGGTTGGCGCCAAAGTCAGCGTGTTTTCAAAGAGTTGAACGCTTCTTGTTCGTTATCCCCAGTATTCCACTTGGTGGTTTTTTAGAGAGATCTGAGAGAGGTGCTGGCACTCAAGCGTAGTCCTTTAAAAATCAATGGTAGTAGTTGTAGAAGCCCCGAAATACTTGGACGTCCCATATGCTTGTGGGCGTCGACCAATTAGTGACCGCGTCCACCTTTTTCCGGTCCATGGCGATCTGTCCGTCGAAGATGATGTGGTCCACGAACTTGATCGAATAGCGACCGAAGTTGCACTTCAAGAGTTTTCCAAAAAAACATCTCCTTGTAAAACTTCCAGAACTTTTCTAAGTTGTCCATTACACTCTTTCAAGGTGCGCTTGTACACCATGATTTTGTTGAGGTACATGACAACAAAGTCGTCAAGGTACGGGCATAATATGTTGTTCATAGCCATCATGAATGTTGCAAGGGCATTTGTGAGTCCAAACGGTATGAACGTGAACTCAAAGTTACCATACCTGGCGCAAAACGTCATCTTCTTGATGCCCTTACCAGATAAGCGGGTATGATTATAGTCACTACTTAGACCAATTATGCTAAGAATCCAAGTCCCAAAGATTTGGTCAAAGCATTTTTCTGCTTGCATTGGTCTAAGGGGGTAACGGTTCTCGATGATGATGTCATTCAATGTTTGGTTTTCCACACACATTCGCATCTCTCTGATCCTCTTTTTCACAAACATCATAGGTGTCACGCGTTGTGATGTGGATGATCCAATGATCCCTCATTGAGCATCTCCACCAGCTACTTCTTGAGTTTGGACAGCTCTTGATTGCTCATCTGATAGTTACCCTTTACCATCGCTCTGTTACCCAGCTTGAGATCTATGTGATGGTCAATGTTCCACTACGAAGGTAGCTGTGGGGGTAGTTCATCAGGAGAAACCCCTTTGAACACCACGACGAGTGTTGTAAACTCCTGCGCGACTGTTGCACACTTCTCAGATGTCGAGGCGGATGTGGTCTCCTCGGCAGCTGTGATTTCCTCCACTTCCCTTGCTTCCACATAGAATAGCCAAGCTTAAGCTTCGTGTTCTAGGTAATTACTTGGCCACGTCTAGAGATATCAGCTGGCGTTTAGCAGCTACCATAACTTCTCTGCCGCTTTCACCTCTGCTGAGTCCAGTAACCGCCATTCCATCGTGGGTTGCTCGACTAAAGGCAAGTGTTTTTTTCTTCCTGCGATGCTGATGTAGCCGCATCTGGCGGTACAGTACACTTGTAAATTTTGTCGGAACAGGAAATCTCGCGTGAGGATTGTTTAGTGGTAACTCAAAAGCAAGTCCTTGAGAATATTACGTCTTGTGAATCTCTGATTTGCAGTCAGAGTGGTCCAAGAAGTTGACGGATCTGCAGTTCTTTGTCAATGGTTTTCCTTCAAAACACCCCTGGTTCAATCTGCAAACCCAGCTTTCAAACCATGTCGTTGCATACAAAGCTGTAAGTAGCTCCTCCATTTTGTAATGCCAGTACTCTTCTGTGACTTTTACCACCCTTCGGTTGTACCTGTAGTAGTATCAACGGATGGTCATCCTCATACCCCTCGTTGAAATTTGGAATCTTTGGAGCCCTCGTCTGTGGTGATGTGAGCCGCTATGATGGAAGACAAGTCAGCATAGATTTTTCTGACCGAATAGAAGCCTCGCCATCTACTCCTCTCCTTTGCCGTTTCTTGACTCCTCAATCTCTTTCTACGGCTTCCCCCCTTTTGGTTTGCTAATGCGATTCCCAGCAGTCGCACGAGATACAACCCTGCTTCTTGCATGTCCAACAGGGTCGTTGATCACATTGATGGACAACGTCAATCTCCATCGGAGAAGAGGTTTTTGTCGATGGCAACCTTCCTCCACCACAATAAGAATTGTGTCCCCGACGAACAGTTCTTCGGGGATGAGGTCACTACCAGTGATGATTTTGTGAAAACGCCGAATGCATTCCGCCACGTTGGATTGCTTACGCAAATGTTGGAGTCTGTATCACACGTCAGACTTCTTGTTCAGTTTTACAAGACGAGCAAGGATAATGTGCATGACTTCACTCCTCGTTTCAAGTGGGGTGAGAGATTCCTGCTACATGGAAGGAATCTGCTCGAGAGGTAGTGCGCTTGTGGTCAACAATGTGAAAGCAGCCGTTGATCTATATGCACCGGTCTCCTACTACCGTTGGATGGTCTTTTGGTTGGACCACCAACTCAAACCCATGCCACGCAAAAGCAAGGCCACGAGGTCAGTTTCTTCTTGTTGTTGTTGACCCTAACAGTGGTGAAGAACACCTCCAAACTCGTCAACCACATCCTAACTGTCGGTCCCTTGGAGTTTGTAGGATCGAACGGTTGGAGAAGTGTCGGTCAAATATGGGGTTCACTTGAAAGTTGTTGTTTATTCTCCGTGTGAACTTCTTCGTGTGCACGCGAGATACAAAGCTCCTCCATCACTAGGTTGAGTCGTTGGAGCAGATGGGTATTGAGGCTCTCAATTTGTGACAGCTTTTGGTTTAGGTCTTTGTTGATTTGCGCTTGTCGGCCAATGCCTCCCATTGTGACAGGTGTCGTCCCGCTGGCCACTGGCGAGGCAAAGGGTTCACTGACCTCCAGGGGTCCGTTACTGGGTTGGCTGTCGGGTTAGTCAATGTTGCGCCATTCATCGTGAAGGTTGTTGGTGCTTTCTGGTTTTCCTGGAGTGCGTCGGAGTTTGTGTGCTACTCGTCCTCTATGACCGGAGTACTCCCCGGGAACTGTTGCGGTTGCTTTGTTCACCGTTGTCATCACGAAGTCTGATCTTTTGAATCGCAGTTGAACGACGTAAAAATGTAATTTTGGCGGTTGTGCATGCGTTCAAGACATGACAGTGCTTTCTAAAATGTCCACAGTGTATCTTCTACACAAATCACCGTGTAATAGGATATTTCGAGACATAGCCAAATCTAAGCCGTCAAAAAATGATGTAGATGGAGTTATCCGTGTCTACAAAATCAAGTACCGACCTGGAGAAACAAATATGGCAGATGCTCTTAGTAGGAAACCAAATGATGGCCGAGATCAGCACGTTACTTGTTCGACAAGATTTGTACCTCGCAAGAATCGTCATGAAAGCATATAAAAGAGTTTTACAGGTATGACAAAGCTTAAATTCCCAGCTTCATATCAATCTGGTAGTTGACACATTCCTAGAGAGAGATCCCACTGCGCACGTTGTGAAGGAGAACCCCTTTGAACTTCCTAATAAGTTGCGAACTCATTCTTTTGGGTGCAATTGTTTTTAGTATTGAACCTCATCGTGAATATCTTTTGGCCACGTCCAATTCATGTGTTTCTTATATCTTTGCTCCTCCCCTTAGCCGTCATTACATCATGGGTTCCTTGAAAAGAGGTAGGTGGTATCGTCTGCTGTTGAGGAAAAATGAACCAGTGGTCCAGTTCAATTGCAACCATGGTGGCACAGGAAAAATTGCCAGAAAATGATTTGGTGGCCTCTCATTGGCAAGTCCCGCATGCTGTTACATCCTTAAACTGCATTTAGTGAGGTTTTTGAATGGTCCGGTAGCAGTTTTCCCCTCAAACAACCCCGGTTTGGTCTTGAAAGCCAGCTTTTGAACCATAACAGTAGTGACAAAAGTGTGAGATGCCTCCCATTCAGTAGTGCTGGTGGTTTGCAACTTTTGCAAACCCTGCGTTTCACACATACCAATATCACCAGCTGGTCGTCAAACTTGCCGGTGAAATCTGCACCATTGCTTCATTTGAGTTTGTGAGATTAAACAGTTTTGGGAGAGCCGGGAAAACTTGGGTCAAATCAAGGATGAAATGTTTCTCTTGGTGAGAACCACTTCCGGTGCCTGTAATTTTTTAACTTCCTCCATTGATGTGTTGAATTGGAGGATGTAATGATTTTGACGCCCTTGAGCATCAAAGGAATAAATTACCAGGCCAGGCATGTGCCACAATTCAATCTAAACCAGCAAATTGGTCAGTGAAGATTTGCAAAACAGCTACTACTGATGCTACGAATTTGGATGCTTTCTCAACTCAAGCATCCAAGACCTCAATTATGCCTCGTTATTGTTTTTATGTTTTTCCATATGTGTGCTATCATTCTAATACTGCATCAAAGCACAGTTACTGACAATAATAAATTACTGAAGTGTCCCATTGTTCTAAACATTTTTTCTCCACAACCTCTATCTATTGACCAGCTACGTTCCGCTATGCTTCAATTTGTTGCAAACTTTACAATGAAGACGATGAACAATGCAAGCGAATCTTGTGATGAGCAATGTTAAACTAGAGAGGATTTCAGTGATAAATGGAAAATAAAATGTGATTCACCAAAAACTCCTAGCTCTCCCTCTAGTAACTGCAACAAATGTGGTAGGCTACCTAAGGAATGGAACTAGAGGGATGACTTAGATAGCCAACCTACTGACGTAACTGTCGGCTAGTGATTCCCTCCACATCTCTTGTGTTTTCCTTTTTTCCTTAACAATACCTAGAGCAGCAGAAAGAGGCTCGACCTGAAAAATGATGATCAATGTGGCCATAATCATAACCAAATTTTACATTTTGTGCAGCAGTTTGCAATGTTCCAGTGATATCAGAGTGCTGTTAGAATGATGTCTTTCTATGAAGCAAGTGATGTATTGCAACCCGTCGACCATGAATGATATCACCAAACGTGCTTCTGCGTTACATGGTGAGCTAACCTATTGAAATCTTGCGACATAACAGGCGCAATCTGAGGCCTATTGCGGTGGGTCCCAAAGCCTTTCTAAACACCGTTGACTGCCGAGAAAATGTCATTTGGATGCAACACGTCATTTATTCACAGGACAAACAGAAGGAGTTCAAAGGGGTCAGTAAAATGAAAACACATATGCCATAAAAAAGCATGGGCAGGCAGAGGAAATTTCTGGTAACAGCGTTGACCTCAGGCACCAACTGGTAAAAAACATAGCCCACAGTGATAGGCGTTTAGTTTGAGAAACTTTGGAGTTTGTCGGTTGCCCAAAACAGCGTTAAACATATGGTTGTTTTATGTTTTGTTTCAATACATCGTTGCACCTATCACCAAAAACATGGGTGTCAAGCGATGTAGAAATTTCTATACAAAAAGGAAGAAAACACACCTCGATGATGCTTTCATGTACATCGCTTGGGGGGGTCTGTTTGGACATGATGGTTCAGAAGAATACGTGCATGTTCAGTGCATTTGACTCCCTATAAGGTTTGTTTCTTGCTCACGAAACAACTCAAACTATTCCTAGTATCGCGGGGTATCACCATCACCAAACGGCTGCACAAAACATGATTACTTGATACAGTTTGTAGTAAACATACGGACCCTTTTTGAAAGTGGTTGAGATAACAAGAAACTTCTTGAACAAAAAACTCAGGAGTTGTTGTAGTTGGCCAAAAGTTTGTGGGCTGACTAGATTAAGCATTTAAAAGCTTTCACGCGGTAGACCATGAATGAGACCAAAACGTGCACACTCACGGAGCTTAGGGAGTGATGCATGTCTGGAATGTAAGAGTTTGGTGGCCTCCAATGGACCTCTGAACTTCGTACTTTTGCAGAGGTGGTACTTTTCGTTCATTGAATGCAAAGGAGAATGATCATTTTAGATGGGTTTGGATACGCTCAAGTCAAGTGCCAAGCTCAATTCACTAGAGTCAAGTTTCTACTTTGAGTTGTCAAGTGAGTTGAGAAGGGTAACTATGTCTGGTAGATATTGAGGTCACGTCGACTGTCCATGCTGGTCGATGTGATCCAAGTGTGAGATTATCCCTCCAAGCCAAAAGGGGAGCTCTGTCTAGAGCGATGCATAATCCGATTAAACTGTCCAACTTGGGCAGCCTACTCAAGCCTATCCAACTTTACCCTTGATTCTCTGAACCACATTGTAATGTACAATCATCCGGGTACAGATTTGTTCCTCATATGGGTCACACTCCAATATGTTGTTCTTGATCACACCAAGGTAGTGAGGTCAAACTTGTGAAAAATCCATGTCAAGGCCATTGAAGGTGTGGCTGTAAAGATTTATTTTTTGCACGAAGAGGAGAGAAAGTGTTCGCTATTGGAGCTTGAAAATTTTACCATCATTGTGAGAAAAACTACTTTTTTTCAAATGTTTGTGATTCCCAAAACATAAAAAAAAAAATCTGCCAGGTTATGTCTTTTTATAGAACTAGACTGAAATTAGGTGCCTTGAAAGCTTCCCTGACCTGCTACACCTCCAAAGTTATAGCAAGGTGCTTTACATGTCATGTTGAATTTCATCACCCTTTTTTACCTTACCATATTCCTGTTCCAAGACATTGATAATGAGCAACAAACGTTGCTGAATGTGGGCGGCATTAGCTATCAATCAGTAGTCCAACTGATCCAAATCCAGGTAAAGGACTGTAACATTGAACTCATTCAAGCCTTCATGAAAGTTTGGCTTGGCTCCCCTTTTGTGCGGGATTTTCAGAAATCACAAAACTGTAAAACACACTTGTGAAGGTAAGAAACGATTTAATATAGGTTTTCAACAGACTTGAAGATGATCAAGACTCCGCAACATTAAGTTTAGAGTGTATGCAAGGGTACACAAGGGGAGCATCAAATGTTATGCACATGGGATTACAAGAGATTCATAGGAAGAAAGTTAATAGAAAGATTACAAGCTTGCAAAAAAGGGCATTTTGTACTTTGTAATGAGTAGTAATTCTCCTTCTCTGACAAGTTCTCATTCAAGTGCATGTTAATACCCACCAAATCACCACCAAAAAGGACGTGCTTGAGGTCTTAAACGCTCAATGAGTGGGACACATGTGGAATTGTAATACCACGTCCAGATTCAATAAACATCATGAAATTATTACGGGAGGGCTTCAAGAGTATGAAATGTCCGTCTTCATGAAGGTCTAACCTCAACAAAAGATTGACCGAATCTTATGAAAACATTGATAAGATTCGTAAAACATATGTGAAGTCATACAGAAGATGGTCAAAGTTGTCAAAAACATGTAACAATGAAACGGAACACTGTTGATCAAGGAAATTGGTTTAAGCTTCACAATGTGTTGGCATATGAAGCTGATACTGGTGGGCCAAAAACTTAGGAAGAAAAGCATTCATAAATAGAGGTTAGGGACTCATCTTTGTTAGAAATGTAACACTTCTCTCTTAGAGTCGTAACTTCTTGACATGTCACACAATAAAGGTCTAGGCAGGCTAAAAATAGTATCAATAAAATCATGGAAATCACTCAAAGTATGACCTTTTCTTTTTGCTATGTCGTAGCCCTACCATGTAACAACAAATTTTGTCACTTTTCTGCATCGTCGAGGAGGTCTACAATCATGTGCTCTGTTTCCTCGTCTTGGGAAGTTTTGTCAGTGTCTCAATATGGCTTGAGATGGATCACGAGGAAAACCAAATAAACCGGTTTCAATTGTGGCATGCTATCAGGAAAGAAAATCTTGGTGAAAACATGTATTCACATTTCTTCAATGAAAAAAAAAAACCCGAGTCAGTGGTCCTTCAAATTCATGTAGTTTAACCCATCGAATTTGTTTTCACGTTTCTGTGTAGGATGTGGTCTCCGGCTAAAAATTGGATGCCTATGGGTCTGCTTTTGGTGTCTGTTTCCTTCTCATACGCGTATTTGCAATTTCTTAATGTGTCTTGTCACCATTAGACATAAAAAAAACCGGGATGTTACTTAAGCTTTGTAGCAGGACCAATGTGGTTGGGAAGGTCTCATGAAAAACTTCAATGATAACTTTCCCAGTGACTACGTGTTTCATGCAATTTTATGTTTATTCTTGTCTAAAACGCTTTGCAAAGCGTTCAGAAAAAATTAAACCTGCCGTGTTCTTGTCCCAGGTTGTCTTGGCATGGAAATTACCATGAAAATTGCGCACATACCTCGTCAGGTCCAGGCTCAAACCTTGGCCTGAAATAAAGAAAGTGATTGGACAACCTCGGAACTCTCTTGCTGCTGCGATTGCTTGCAGCCTGCGCAGCGCACGCGATGAGCTGGCCCACCCAGGCACCGTCTGTGAGACCTAGCTTTCATACCTAGGTTCTGTCCGTCCCACCTACCTGCGATGTGTCGCTATTTGAGTTTATCCTTGCACTCAGTTTGACCAGAGCACTGAAGAAGGCCATCCGGCCGAAACCGGTATGCTCAACCGGATTGATTCTTGGACCTCTACGCCTCACATCGCACCAAAAACTCTCTCTCTCTCTCTCTCTCTCTCTCTCTCTCTCTCTCTCTCTCTCTCTCTCTCTTGACTCCTAATTTTGTCTATTCTGTCTTCAGTCCTTTGCTGCTCTGAGATGCCGACCCCCACAGTCTCTGGGAAGTTCTCATGAAAAACTTCAATGATAACTTTCCCAGTGACTACATATTTCATGCAATTGTATGAAAGTTCTATGGTTGGTACCTTCACACCCTAGTAAGTTCCACATTGCTCGCACAGATTTCATAGAAGTTCTTCAAGTATTTGAATTTCTCACTCGGTCTTCCTGCCATATAGATTATAGAAGGCCTTCAATAGTTTGATTCAACTACCATCAAGGATGGCAAACCACGCTATTGTGTATCGGCGGTACACAATACCGTTGTTTGTGGTCAAAGTTGAGTGCCGTACCGCGGTGTTGGTACTCTTGCCAGAAGTACCGTGGTACACCAAAACAACAAAAATTGGGACGTTAGGAAGCGGTAATCACGTTATACTGTCATTACCACGGTACTTTGAAAGTTTTTCAGATATTCCACCCCATTATGCTCCACCCCAGATCAAATTTTCCTTGCATCCCCATCATCAATCCATTGCATCCGCAAAAAATTGGCAAGCTATTCTTGTCCTTTTGTGGCAATGTTGGTCTTCAAGCTTTTAGAGTGTGTTACTACTACGGTATCTTAGGAGGTTAGTACTGATACCGTACCGGTACAGTGAAAGAAATACCGTACCGGTACAGTGAAAGAAATACCGTACCGGTACAGTGAAAGAGATACCGTACCGGTACCGTGAAAGAAGTACCGTACCAGTACAGTGAAAGAAATACCGTACTGGTACAGTGAAAGAAGTACCGTACCAGTACAGTGAAAGAAATACCATACCGGTACAGTGAAAGAAACACCGTACCGGTACCGTGAAAGAAACACCGTACCGGTACAGTGAAAGAAGTACCATACTGGTACAGTGAAAGAAGTACCGTACCGGTACAGTGAATGAAGTACCATACCGGTACCGTGAAAGAAACACCGTACCGGTACAGTGAAAGAAGTACCGTACCGCTGTATGCGTCATACCGCAATACAGTAACTGTATTGTCAGTAGTACTGCTGCCATCCCTGATTACCATAGTGATTCATGACTTCACTTCACTTGAATCGTGAACATTCCCATCTTTTTCATCAGTGAAAATGTTATGGATTTTGCATAGGTTAAGTGCATTGTTGTGGAACAGCCTTATGTTTCCCTCAGCGGTGATGATTGTGATGGAAGTGGGGATAAATCTCACCAAAGTGGGCATCAATCACACAATCGTGATCAAGCGGTCAGCTTGAAATAAAAGAATACGCTCAACCCCTCATGTGTACAGGGAAATCCCATCATGTATTCCAAAGAGATATCCAACCATGGCTTGGTTGACTCTGGTAGAGGTTGCAGGTAACCAGGAGGTTTGGTTTGTCTTAACTTCTGGTGTTGGCAAATGTTGTAGGTTGCACAATCATTTATGCCATCATTTCATCTTCTTCCACTATACGTTCGTTCTGTTGTTTTTTCAGTGTCTTGTCCTTGCTTGCGTTTCCACTCAGACCAGTGTCATGGCAGTTCTCTCATCACATCCTTCATAGCTCTCTTCTCTATGTTACAATGAATTTATGATTGAATTATTTTTGCCGATACAAGGGTTGGACCAGAGTTCACCGCTGCCCCAGCAGGATTAAACAGGTTTAGACGTTTTGCAAAATGTCTAAAACTGTTTCATCTTGTTGCCGATACAAGGATATTTATTTCTTAAACGCTTTGCAAAGCGTTTGAGAAATAAACATCCTAGAAGTTTTGCAAAACGTCTAAACCTGTTTCATCTTGTTGCCGATACAAGGGTTGGACCACAGTTCACCGCTGCCCCAGCCGTAAAATCTATTTAATCTGTGTGTGAGGTGCTGCGCCATGTCTACATCTTTCTGAACGCAGAAAGCACTAATCTCAAGAAATCAGGTTAGGTCAACGACTGAGAGAGTCCGTCACCTTTGTTTCTCAAGCCTCATACCCAAAGTCTCTGTCGAAGTTTGACTTGAAGAACTCGATCCATTCAGGGTGGTCAGTGAAAGAGACAAATCATCTTCATTCCAAGTATCATCACTGCGTCTTGAACGCATGCATGTTTGTGCATCTCCTTCTCATACACCACGTCTTTTAGGTCGGGCATGCAAGATGTGTACGACATGTACGAGAAGGGCTGTTTATCATTGTTGTGTTTTGTACGAGAATGGTTGTTAATTCTCAATTAGATGCGCCATTCAGGTGGGGGGGGGGGGGGGGGGGGGGGGGGCACATCCAAACGCTCAGATATGATAGCCTTGGACATCCTTATTGAACGTAACATCTCAAGTGTCACTTTAAATTATTCGATGAAACCATTTGTTACGTTTCATGCATCCAAAATAACATGACCATTGAATTCATGAGCAGTAGGGCAGAGCCCACTCACATGAATATTCATGCATCTTATCTCTTCAGCATGCATTTTCATAGGTTCATAGTAGTTGAGAAATCATTTGGAGGACGTAACTAGGATCACTCCATGTATGTTACATGAATTGCATGAGGACAATCACTTGCATTAGAAGAAAGCATACATGCATGTCTCCATCATCATACGTACATTGTAGGATTAAAATTTCTTAAACGCTTTGCAAAGCGTTTAAGAAATTTTAATCACTTGCATTAGAAGCAAGCATACATGCATGTCTCTATCATCAAACGTACATCAGTGGTACGCACAATTGGCCCGGCTGCCTCATATTTGTTGGTGATTCACTGGCAGACAGATGTTCACCACATCTAGCACGTCTACTGGTCAATCCATGAATCCCCTGTCGGTAGTGGATCATCGATATCATTCGTGGATTGTGATTGTGATTTTTATTGTTTTATCCTTTCTCCATCATATAGTTTGCCTTCCGTTTGTGCCCAACCCATGTTTCATGTTTGTAGATCTCACAGGACGGTGGTGCAATCCGTGGTTCAACTCTCCCCATCAGATGAAATGGGGCAAAGACCACGGTGAGTTGCATTTGTTTTCTGTGAACTTCTCTCATCCTCTCGTCAACCCTCCACCGTGTTCTATGCATTACATTTTGGCATTGTAACTTCTTCAACATTAGAAACTACAATCCTACCATGCGTTGGTTTGATGTAGAGCTCAGTGCTTGACATGTTCTACACATCTTCAGAGCTGCCCAATCATGGTGACGTGCACGAGGTTTTGCTGGTGAAACCCAGAACAAGAACAAGTAGATGGAACACAACACAGGCATGATCGGATGTTGCCCTTGAAGGTCACAGATGACTCATCCGATGAAACTAAGTCAACTAAAGAAGACATCTAAGCAATTCCTACACGTGATTCTTGCCACGGATTTGTGAACGCAAGTTGAACCCAAAATGCAGTTATACACATTGACGACAGTATCATCACCTACACAACATCATCGTCTAAGTACTGCATCATAGATATTCACATGGACGACTCCTTCCCTTTATCTGTACAGAACATGCCATCATCTGGTTCCCTCCTCATGCATTCATTCTGGACCTTCCTTCACAGTTCCTTGCACATCTGAGGCATTCAACTTCTCTTGCCCTCCTACAAGCATGACTTCAGGCTTCCTCTTTCTCATGTTGGCATTCATGGCACGAGGGTTCTCTATAAGGACTATTTGGGGTGTCAGGGACTGTAGTTTCCTCCTCCTCACACTTCATCAGTCCCTCATGAAGGAGGCTCAAACTGTTTTTCTGCCAAAAAAAAAAAATCCCACATCAAAAGGGCTACAAGTTAGTGGCCGGAAAAATCCGTGCCACATCACAAAACCTCATCACCCGGCATGCCAGGTGATGAGCTGTCATGAAAACTCATCACACGACGTTTGTTTTCTTCTGCTTCAGCACGCCCATGTGATCAACCCCCACGTAACCGAACATGAACTCGTCCCTGTCGTAGACACCCTCCCTTTGTGTTGAGGACAAGATGGGGCCCTCCACGTAGGCTCGTTTGGCACGTGCGCTGTTCTCGTCTGCGATGAGGTGTGCCCGCAGCATCCTCACAGACTCAAAGGCTTCGAGGGCATCCCTGAATAAAGTAAAAGGTTTATAAGAAGATATCATGAGATGATCTTAAAAGGACACCAAGACAAGCTTGACGGGAATCCCCGAAAAGGATGGCAGAATTTTTCGTTGAACTCTAGAATGGATTTTATGTGACTAATGGCAAAATCAACCGCCTGCGATAATTGGACTGAAATCATTTCTTTCATCAACACTGATGAAGAGAGGCAGGCAACAAAAGAATTGGTGATGGTGGTAATCGGGGGACATGAGTGGAGTTCATAACTACAAACTGATCAAGAACTTCCAATACAATCCTCCCTTACCCGGTGCGGCTGGTTTAGAACAAACAGCTATGTCCAAGCTCCCACAGACAGAAGAAGAAGAGGATGTGCGGAGAATGGTTCCTAGGAGCGTGTGTCCCACCTGACATTGTCCGCAGCATGCAAGAATTCACCGAGTTCCCATGCGTCCTCAAACGCCAGGTTGGCACCTTGACCGATGGCAGGAGTGATGCCGTGTGCCGCATCTGGAGAGAGAGAGAGAGAGAGAGAGAGAGAGAGAGAGAGAGAGGGAGAGAGAGAGAGAGAGAGAGAGAGAGAGAGAGATGGAGAGAGAGAGAGAGAG